>CM032160.1:28692850-28748796 GCA_018901935.1 Pugionium cornutum
GTGATGAACCTCGTGATAAATCACCAACTTAGAACTAGGAGGGCTGGTCTCAACTAGGTTCTAAGCGCACAAGATTCTTAGAGAGAAAACTTGTTGGAAGAAAGTTCTACTTTATTAATATCAAAAAGGTTGTCGAACTACAATGCTGGAAGGAGCCTTATTAATATGCTCGACAGCTTGACCTTCTAGGGTTGACTCAAAGAGAAATGGAAAATTTACAAAAGTGCACAAATGGAAAACTTACAAAAGTGCATAACCGAAAAAGGACCTATTTCTAAAATATCTTTGACTCAAAAAATATAAATATTCTAGATCCTACCCTGCAAAACTGAAAGAGGCAAATAAACAATTTGAAAACTTACTTTACTTAACTCACGACCAAGAAATGGAAGGTGGCCGTCCTTGTGGCATGCACGCGCCTTGCTCCTAGTGTTCGACTTTGAGTAGGGTTAGAAATCTTTGGGCCCTAACCTCTCTTGCCACTAAAGCCCAAGTCTCTGAAGTCCTTTGCATTGTTGAGAAGCCCTTGGACTCTTCTTTGCACTTCTGGCCCACTGTCCTTTGTCGATCATCCTCTACGAGCTTGTCGACCCATAAGCTGAAGTTTTGGAAGAGTGCTCTTGATCTGCTCCTTGTCATTGCTCCTGGTGGCACCACTAGTGTAGAGACTTCCTCTAGATGCATGTCCTGAAGCTGGTAGCTTATCTGGTCCGAGTCTCCTTGGGTAGATGTTGAAATACCCGTGTACTCTGCTGGATCGGCTGTACCGGCTGGATTGTGCGAGGTGCTGGCCGGAATGCCTTCTGAGCTGGCCAAGTTGATTCCTGAGACGGCGACATCACCAATTGGACCGGCGGTGTCATCCACGTCGCCTCCAGTTGGGCCGGAGGTTTTGGCCTCTCCGCCGGCAATGTTGATCGGTCCAGCCCGGTTGGTGAAGGTCCGGCGGTACCGCTTGGGCCGGCAGACGTGCCAAATGGCCCGGCTGTCTTGGGCAAGCTCCCTGGTCGGAAAGTCTGGTCTCCTGGCCGGCCATACGACCTGATTTCCCCATCATCCCCTCCCTCTTCAGTAGGTTTTGACCTCAAAATGGGTTCATCTGCATGGAAAGGGGCTAAGTCAGTTACGTTGAACATGTTGGACACATTAAACTCACCTGGGAGCTCGATCCGGTAGGCATTGTTATTGATCCTCTCAAGAACTCCGAATGGTCCATCTCCTTTTGGTGCCAGCTTGGAACTCCTTAGGTTGGGGAACCTCTCCTGCCGTAGGTGTAGCCACACCCAATCGCCTGGTTGAAAGATCACCTCCTTTCTTCCCTTGTTGGCATGAGTCACGTACTGTCCGGTCCTCTTCTCCAAGTTTTCTGCTACCTTCTGGTGTAAGTTCCTTATGAACTCCGCCTTGGATGCTCCGTTGAGGTTGATCATCTCAGCTGATGGCAGTGGCGTTTGCTCCAATGGTGTGAGAGGGTTGAAGCCGTAGACCACTTCAAAGGGGGTCTTCTTGGTTGCTGAGTGCACGGCTCGGTTGTAAGCAAAATCTATGAATGGCGGGCACTCCACCCTAGTCTTGAGGTTCTTCCCTAGTGTAGTCCTGAGAAGAGTTGACAGTGTCCGGTTGACAACTTCAGCTTGGCCATCGGTTTGAGGATGGCAGGTGGTAGAGAAGAGTAGCTTCGTGCCTAGCTTCCTACAAAGGGTCCTCCAGAAATGGCTGAGGAATTTGGTGTCCCTGTCTGACACAATGGTCCTTGGCACTCCATTACGCCTTACTATCTCCGTGAAGAACAGCTCGGCTGTTTGCGTGACATCATTAACATTGGCACACGGAATGAAGTGTGCCATCTTGGAGAATCTGTCCACCACTACAAAGATTGCATCTTTGTGGTTGATCTTGGACAGACCTAGAACGAAGTCCATTGAGATGTCCACCCATGGATGTGTAGGTATGGGCAGTGAGAGATACAACCCGTGAGGGTGCACTCTGGACTTCGTTTTTTTGCAAGTGATGCACCTTGCACAATGGGCTTCTACTGACATTTTGATGTGTGGCCAGTAGAAGTGCTCCTTGACCACTGCTAGAGTCTTGTCGACACCAAAGTGGCCCATAAGTCCTCCTCCATAGCTTCTCGGATGATAAGCTCTCTTAATGATCCTTGTGGTATGAACATCCTTCTCTCTCGGAACAAAAACCCCTCATGGAGGTAGAACTTGCCATGACTCCCTGTGCCACACAACTTGTAGCTCTCAGCAAAGTCAGGATCATCCTTGTATAGGTCCTTGATATGCTCGAATCCTAGGACCTTTGCCTCGATGGTGGATATCAAGGCAAACCTCCTTGGTAGTGCATCAGGTAACACATTGTCTTTGCCCTTCTTGTACTTGATGACGTACGGGAAGGTGATACAAGCCTCGATTCAAGGCTTATATGCGCGTGGGCTGTTTGGAGAAGGTTAGGTGAGAAACTCAACCTTAGACTTCTGGGATAGGGGTTTTGAGTTGGTATTCGATGGAAAGGTGAAGTGAACCACACGAGGGGTGATGAACCTCGTGATAAACCACAAACTTAGAGCTAGGAGGGCTGGCCTCAACTAGGTTCTAAGCGCACAAGATTCTTAGAGAGAAAACTTGTTGGAAGAAAGTTCTATCTTTATTAATTATCAAAAAGGTTGTCTAACTACAATGCTGGAAGGAGCCTTATTAATATGCTTGACAGCTTGACCTTCTAGGGTCGACTCAAAGAAAGAAAAGGAAAGATTACAAAAGTGCACAAATGGAAAATGTACAAAAGTGCATAACCGAAAAAGGACCTATTCCTAAAATGTCTTTGACTCAAAAAATGTAAATATTCTAGATCCAACCTTCAAAACAGAAAGAGACAAATATTCGAATTGAAAACTTACCTTACTTACCTCACGGCCAAGAAATGGAAGGTGGCCGTCCTTGTGGCATGCACGCGCCTTGCTCCTAGTCTTCGACTTCGAGTAGGGTTAGGAATCTTTGGGCCCTGACCTCTCTTGCCACTAAAGCCCAAGTCTCTGATGTTCCTTGTGTTGTTGAGAAGCCTTTGGACTCTACTTTGCTCTTCTGGCCCATTGTCCTTAGCTGATCTTCCTCTAGGAGCTTGTCAACCCATAAGCTGAATTTGTGGAAGAGTGCTCTTGATCTGCTTCTTGTCATTGCTCCTGGAGGTACCACTGGTGTAGATACTTCCTCTAAGTGCATGTCCTGGAGCTGGTAGCTCATTTGGTCCGAGTCCTCTTGTGTAGAAGTGGAAGTGTGCGTGTACTCGGCTGGATGGCCTGTACCGGCTGGATTGTGCGTGGTACTGGCCGGATTGACTTCAGGACTGGCCAAGTTGATCCCGGAGTCGGCGGTGTCATCAGGGGGACCGGCGGTGTCATTCACGTCCCCACCAAGTGTGCCGGAAGCTTGGGCCTCTCCGCCGGCGATGTTGACCGGTCTGGTCCTATAGGTCGAGGGTCCGGCGGTACTGTCTGGTCCGGCAGGCGCGCCAGATGGTCCTGCTGTCTCGGGCAAGCTTCCTGGTCGGCCAGTCTGGTCTCCTGGCTGGATGTACAACCTGATGTCCTCATCATTCCCTCCCTCTTCAGTAGGTTTTGTCCTCAAAACTGGTTCATCTGCATGGAAAGGGGCTAAGTCAGTAACATTGAACGTATTGGACACATTAAACTCACCTGGCAGCTCGATCCGGTAGGCGTTGTTGTTGATCCTCTCGAGCACTCTGAATGGTCCATCTCCTCTTGGTGCTAGCTTGGAACTCCTTAGGTTTGGGAACCTCTCCTGCCGTAGGTGTAGCCACACACAATCGCCTGGTTGAAAGATCACCTCCTTTCTTCCCTTGTTGGCATGAGTCACGTACTGCCCGGTCCTCTTCTCCAAGTTTTCTGCTACCTTCTGGTGTAACTTCCTTATGAACTCTGCCTTGGATGCTCCGTTGAGGTTGGTCATCTCTGCTGGTGGCAGTGGCGTTTGCTCCAATGGGGTGAGAGGGTTGAAGTCGTATACTACTTCAAATGGTGTCTTCTTGGTTGCTGAGTGCACGGCTCGGTTGTAAGCGAACTCTATGAATGGTAGGCACTCCACCCAAGTCTTGAGGTTCTTCCCTAGTGTAGTCCTGAGAAGAGTTGATAGTGTCCTGTTGACAACTTCAGTTTGGCCATCAGTTTGAGGATGGCAGGTGGTAGAGAAGAGTAGCTTCGTGCCTAGCTTCCTCCAAAGGGTCCTCCAGAAATGGCTGAGGAACTTGGTGTCCCTGTCTGACACGATGGTCCTTGGCACTCCATGAAGCCGTACTATCTCTCTGAAGAACAGCTCGGCTGTTTGCGTGGCATCATTAACATTGGCACACGGAATGAAGTGTGCCATCTTGGAGAATCTGTCCACCACTACAAAGATTGCATCTTTGTGGTTGATCTTGGGCAGACCTAGAACAAAGTCCATTGAGATATCCACCCATGGATGTGTAGGTATGGGCAGTGGGAGATACAACCCGTGAGGTTGCACTCGGGACTTTGCCTTCTTGCAAGTGATGCACCTTGCACAATGAGCTTCTACTGTCCTCTTGATGTATGGCCAGTAAAAGTGCTCCTTGACCACTGCTAGAGTCTTGTCGACACCAAAGTGGCCCATGAGTCCTCCTCCATGAGGTTCTCGGATGATAAGCTCCCTTAATGATCCTTGTGGTATGCACAGCCTACTCTCTCGGAACATGAATCCCTCATTGATGTAAAACTTGCCATGACTCCCTGTGCCACACTCCTTGTAGCTCTCAGCAAAGTCAGGATCATCCTTGTATAGGTTCTTGATGTGCTCGAATCCTAGGACCTTAGCCTCCATGGTGGATATCAAAGCCAACCTCCTTGATAGTGCATCGGCTACCACATTGTCTTTGCCCTTCTTGTACTTGATGACGTACGGGAAGGTCTCTATGAACTCCATCCACCTGACATGTCTCCTCTTGAGATTGGTTTGCCCTCTGAGGTGTTTGAGAGTCTCGTGATTAGTGTGGATCACAAACTTCTTGGACAGCAAGTAATGCTGCCAAGTCTCCAATGCTCGGACAAGGGCATAAAGCTCCTTGTCATAAGTGGGGTAGTTCAGTGAGGCACCACCTAGCTTCTCACTGAAGTATGCCACCGGCCTCCCTCCTTGGGTTAGCACTGCTCCTATGCCTATTCCAGAGGCATCACATTCCACTTCAAATGTCTTGTTAAAGTCGGGCAGGACTAGCACTGGTGCATGTGTAAGGCTATCCTTCAAGGCCTGGAATGCCTTCTCCTGAGCTTCTCCCCACCTGAATCCCATGTTCTTCTTCACTACTGCCGTCAATGGTGAGGCAATACTGCTGAAGTTGGGCACGAATCTCCTGTAGAAGCTGGCCAGTCCGTGGAAGCTCCTCACTTGGGTGATGTTGGTTGGTGTTGGCCATTCTTGTATGGCTCGAATCTTCTCTTCATCAACCTGTAGGCCCTGTGAACTTACAACAAAACCTAAGAAGAGAAGTTTATCAGTACAAAAGATGCACTTCTTGAGATTGGCATAAAGCTCTTCTTGTCGAAGGGTTTTAAGCACCAACTCAAGATGTGTGAGGTGATCCCTTAAGCATTGGGGCATTAGTCAAGCCGAATGGCATGACTGTCCTCTCGTACAGCCTTTGCTTTGTCTTGAAAGCAGTCTTCCATTCATCACCTTCCTTCATCCTGACCTGGTGGTATCCACTCTTGAGGTCTCTCTTGGAGAAGACCGTGGCTCCACTCAGCTCATTTAGCATGTCATCCAGCCATGGTATCGGATGCCGGTACTTGACTGTGATGTTGTTGATTGCTCGGCAGTCCACGCACATTCGCCAAGTCCCATCCTTCTTGGGCACTAGTAGCACTGGTACAACACATGGACTGAGGCTCTCTCGAGCATAGCCTTTCTCCAGGAGCTCCTTGACTTGCTTCTCAAGCTCCTTAGACTCCTCTGGGCTCATCCGGTAGGCTGGCCAATTTGGCAGGGCTGCTCCGGGCACGAGGTCGATCTGGTGCTCTATGCCTCGTAGGGGAGGTAAGCGTGCTGGTATCTCTTCCGGGAACACGTCCTAGAACTTGTTGAGGAGAGCTGCTACTTCAGGAGGTAGCTCTACCTGTTCTTTCTCTACATTCAACACTTCTTTGAAAACCATTAGTAGCATTAAATCCTTCGAGGCTAAAGCTCTCCAGACATGTCTTGGTTGAATAAGGAAATTAGATTTAATGAGCTTCTTTTCCTTACTCATTTGCTGTTGAAGCTCATGTACCTGGGCAGGTGTGAGAGGAGCTAGGCTGACCTTTCTCTTGTCATGCACGAAAGTGTAGAGATTGGTTCGGCCATCAGGCCTGATCTCCTTGTCAAACTTCCATGGCCTTCCTAGTAGAAGATAGCCAGCTTGCATTGGCACCACGTCGCACACCACTTGGTCTTGGTACTTGCCCACACTGAATGGCATAGTGACTTGCTCATGGATCTTGAGCTCCACTTTGTCATCGAGCCATCTCAGCCTATACGGTCGAGGGTGCCTTGTCTCTCTAGACATAGCTTATCAACCATGTACGCACTAGCAACGTTAGTGCAAGAACCACCATCTATGATGAGGTTACATACCTTGCCCTTGATGGTGCAACGGCTGTGGAAGATGTTCTCCCTTTGGATGGTCTCTGAAGGATCCACCATTGCACTGAGAATGCGTCTAGTGACCAGCACTTCCCCCACATCAGGGTACTCAATGTCACCGTATTCTCCTTCTGGTTCATAGTCCTCTTCATCTTGGGATTCATACTCTCCAGCTTCCGTAATCAGCTTGACCCGGTTGTTTGGGCACTCTCTTGAGATGTGTCTGCAACCTCTACACTTGAAACAAGTGATATCACGTGATCTTTGAGGGTTAGAGGACTTACTAGGCTCTCTCTGGTCATGGGTTGGCTAAGGAGGCTTGCTCTTGAAATGTTACTCGATCTCTATGCTTTTGCCTTTGTCTACGGGCTTGGGAATGTTGCTTGGTGCCCAAGGCGTCTTAGGCTTGCTGCGGATGTCTTGGCTCTTACGTTTGATGTGCTGCTCAGCCTGGACAGATAGGTGGAACAAGTCCTTGAAGTCATTGTAGATTTGCCTTTCCACCTTGCGGCTGATTCTTTCTTGAAGTCCATCCAAGAATTGTGCCATCAAAGCTTCCTCATCATCATTGAGCTCCAGCCTGTTCCTTAGTCTCTCAAACTCTTCATAGTACTCCTCTACTGATCTGGTACCCTGCTTAAGAGTACGAAAACGTCGTTGCAAATCTCTATGAAAATAAGGTGGAACAAACCTTTGTCTCATGAGGTCTTTCATGTCGACCCATGAGTCTACGGGCCTCAATCTTTTCCTCCTTCGGTCAGACACCTCACGATCCCACCAGATGAGGGCATTGTCCGTGAGTTGTGCTACTGCCATGGAGACTCTCCTAGGGCCTGGTTGGTTGTAGTGATCGAAGATGTGATCCATCCTCCTCTCCCAATCAAGATAGGCTTTGGGGTCTACTTTTCCTGCAAAACTAGGAGGTGTTAACTTGACATCAGGATGAGTTACCCGGTTGTAGGCATGTTCATCTCCATCCTCATGATGTCTAGGAGGCATCATTGGTCTCTGGTAATGACCATATGGCTCGAAACCATCACCTTCTACCTCTGGTTGCCATGGAGGTCCTCTCGGCCTAGGGTGATAGTTATGAGGTGGTGTGTCCTCATCTCCATCTGGCTGGGGCTCCTCCTGTTCGTGTCGTGTCCTAAGAGGCTCAGGATCCTCAGCACGGTCTTGCTCAGCCCTCACGTGCCTTATGGCCTGGAATCTCACAGGCCTCTCCACGCGTTCCCACCTCTCGCCGAATGATGCGAGTTGCGTTCGGAGGGTGGTGAACATGGCCATCATGGCCTCGGATGCATCTCTATTTTCTTCTGCCATTGCGTACTTCAAAGAAAGAAGACAAGTTATTCTGCTCCTAAATTGATTAGGAGGGTTTTCTTTTATAGGGGAATTCAAAATTTGCAAAGAGGAAAAACTTGAGAAAAAGGAAAAACCTGAAAATGGAAAGTATAGATAAAATGGAAACTACCTACAACTTGTGCAAGCTGTTTTTTTTTGGTCGAATTCTTTTTGGTATTTTTATATTTTCTTTTTCTTTTCTTTTTAATTTAACTTAATAATAATGGAAATATGATTCTAACAAAAAGGGAAGTCGAAAATTGCAATGCAATAGAGAATCTAAGCCTTAGTGATACACATAGAAGCTAGATGCATTCGTTTTGGAGTTTGATGTTATTCTTTTTGATTTTTCTTGAATACTACTTAAACTATTGCAAGAACTAAAAACAAGACTAGTTAAAGGATAGAAACAACCTGGTTTAGGAGCTTTAAGCTCTGATACCAAAATGATACAAGCCTCGATTCAAGGCTTGGATGCGCGTGGGCTGTTTGGAGAAGATTAGGTGAGAAACTCAACCTTAGGCTTCTGGATGGGGGTTTTCTGGTTGGTAAAAGATGGAAGGGTGAAGTGAACCACACGAGGGGTGATGAACCTCGTGATAAATCACAAACTTAGAGCTAGGAGGGCTGGTCTCAACTAGGTTCTAAGCGCACAAGTCTCTTAGAGAGAAAAACTTGTAGAAGAAAATTCGCACTTTATTAATTATCAAAAAGGTTGTCGAACTACAATGCTGGAAGGAGCCTTATTAATATGCTCGACAGCTTGACCTTCTAGGGTCGACTCAAAGAAAGAAAAGGAAAATTTACAAAAGTGCACAAATGGAAAACGTACAAAAGTGCATAACCGAAAAAGGACCTATTCCTAAAATGTCTTTGACTCAAAAATGTAAATATTCTAGATCCTACCCTGCAAAACAGAAAGAGGCAAATATTCTTATTGAAAACTTACCTTACTTACCTCACGGCCAAGAAATGGAAGGTGGCCGTCCTTGTGGCATGCACGCGCCTTGCTCCTAGTCTTCGACTTGGAGTAGGGTTAGAAATCTTTGGGCCCTGACCTCTCTTGCCACTAAAGCCCAAGTCTCTGAAGTTCCTTGCATTGTTGAGAAGCCTTTGGACTCTTCTTTGCACTTCTGGCCCACTGTCCTTAGTCGATCTTCCTCTAGGAGCTTGTCGACCCATAAGCTGAACTTGTGGAAGAGTGCTCTTGATCTGCTCCTTGTCATTGCTCCTGGTGGCACCACTGGTGTTGAGACTTCCTCTAGATGCATGTCCTGAAGCTGGTAGCTTATCTGGTCCGAGTCTCCTTGTGTAGATGTTGAAATGCCAGTGTACTCGGTTGGATCAGCTGTACCGGCTGGACTGTGCGAGGTGCTGGCCGGAATGCCTTCTGAGCCGGCCAAGTTGATTTCTGAGCTGGCGGCGTCAGCAATTGGACCAGCGGTGTCATCCACATCGCCTCCAGTTGGGCCGGAGGTTTGGGCCTCTCCGCCGGCAATGTTGATTGGTCCGGCCCGGTTGGTCGAAGGTCCGGCGGTACCACTTGGGCTGGCAGACGTGCCAAATGGCCCGGCTGTCTCGGGCAAGCTTCCTGGTCGGCCAGTCTGGTCTCCTGGCCGGCCATACGACCTGATGTCCCCATCAATAGATGGTGGTCTTGCACCACTTGAGTCTCCTTGATAATTTATAGAGAAGGTCTCGGATAGGCTTTGATGGGTTGATGACAAAGTGGAGCTCAAGATCCATGAAGTAACTGCATTCAGTGATACCAAGACCAGGCTCCTATGAAGCTCCATCTTGCTAGCTCAGTTGAAAGGATGAATGATGGCAACCATCTCCTTTGCACGTAAGAGAAAGGTCATTTAGCCCTAAGTCCAGGTACAGGAGCTCAACATGAGGGAAAAGAAATCATTAAATCCCTTATTCAACAAGCCTCACTAGCCTAAGGATTTAATGCATGTCTAAGGAGATTTTGAGTGTAGAAAGGAACAGGTGAGCTATCAAAGTAGCAGCTCTCTCAAGTTTCTATGTATTTCAGAGGAGATACAGACTCACCATGCTGATAGAGACCAGATCACTCAGTGGAGTTAAGCCAGCCTACCATGAGTCAGAGGAGTTTGAGCTGAGAATCAAGAGAGGAGAAAGGCTATGTTCGAGAGAGTCTCAGTGATGAGGACATCAGGTTGTATGCCCGGCCAGGAGACCAGACTGGCCGACCAGGAAGCTTATCCGAGACAGCCGGGCCATTTGGCACGTTTGCCAGCCCAAGCGGTACCACCGGACCCTCGACCAATAAGACCGGACCGATCAGCATTGCCGGCGAAGAGGCCCAAGCTTCTGGCACAATTGGTGGTGACATGGATAACACCGCCGGCGCCCTTGGTGACGCCGCCGACTCTGGGATGAACTTGGCTGGTCTAGAAGGCATTCCGGCCAGTACCTCGCGCAGTCCAGCCGGTCCAGCCGATCCAGTCGAGTACACGAGCATTTCAACTTCTACCGAAGGAGACTCGGACCAGATAAGCTACCAGCTTCAGAACATGCATCTAGAGGAAGTCTCTACACCAGTAGTGCCACCAGGAGCAATGACAAGGAGCACATCAATAGCACTCTTCCACAAGTTCAGCTTATGGGTCGACAAGCTCCTAGAGGAAGATCGACTAAGGAAAATGGGCCAGAAGTGCAAAGAAGAGTCCAAAGGCTTCTCAACAATGCAAAGGACTTCAGAGACTTGGGCTTTAGTGGCAAGAGAGGTCAGGGCCCAAAGATTCCTAACCTTACTCCATCTCAAAGACTAGGAGCAAGGCGTGTGCATGCCACAAGGACGACCACCTTCCATTTCTTGGCCGTGAGGTAAGTAAGGTAAGTTTCAATTCGAATATATGCCTCTTTCTGTTTTGCAGGGTAGGATCTAGAATGTTTACATTTTTGAGTCAAAGACATTTTAGGAATAGGTCCTTTTTTGGTTATGCATTTTTGTACATTTTCCATTTGTGCACTTTTGTAATCTTTCCTTTTCTTTCTTTGAGTCGACCCTAGAAGGTCAAGCTGTCGAGCATACTAATAAGGCTCCTTCCAGCATTGTAGTTCGACAACCTTTTTGATATTAATAAAGTAGAACTTTCTTCCTACAAGCTTTCTCTCAAAAGAGACTTGTGCGCTTAGAACCTAGTTGAGACCAGCCCTCCTAGCTCTAAGTTTGTGATTTATCACGAGGTTCATCACCCCTCGTGTGGTTCACTTCACCCTTCCATCAAATACCAACCCAAAAACCCCTATCCAAGAAGTCTAAGGTCGAGTTTCTCACCTAACCTTCTCCAAACAGCCCACACGCATATAAGCCTTGAATCGAGGCTTGTATCATTTTGGTATCAGAGCTTAAAGCTCCTAAACCAGGTTATTTCTATCCTTTAACTTGTTTTGTTTCTATTTCTTGCATTAGTTTAAGTTTTATTCAAGAAAAATCAAAAAAATAACATCAAACTTCAAACCGAGTGCATCTAGCTTCTACGTGTATCACTAGGGTTTAGATTCACTTTTGCATTGCCATTCACGTTTTCCTTTTTGTTTAAATCATATTTCCATTAAATTTAAGTTAAATTAAAAAGAAAAGAAAAAGAAAATAGGAAAAATAGCAAAAGAATTCGAATTGGACACCTAGCAATAGTTGTCAAGAAAGAAAACCTTTCTCATTTCAAATCTTTTATTCAAATCTCCATATTTTCAAATTTTCCATTTCTCAGATTTTCCTTTTTGCATTTTTTTGAATCCCCTTATAAAAGAAAACCCTCCTAATCAATTTAGGAGCAGCATAACTTCTCTTCTTTCTTTGTAGTACGCAATGGCAGAAGAGATTAGAGAAGCATCCGAAGCCATGATGGCCATGTTCACCACACTCCAACCACAACTCGCATCAATAGGCGAGAGGTTGGAGCGCATGGAGAGGCCTGTGAGATTCCAGGCCATAAGGCACGTGAGAGCTGAGCAAGACCGTGCTGAGGGTCATGAGCACCTTAGGACACGGCACGAACAGGAGGAGCCCCAGCCAGATGGAGATGAAGACACACAACCTCATAACTATCACCATAGGCCGAGAGGACCTCCACGGCAACCAGAGGCAGAAGATGATAGCTTTGAGCCATATGGTCTTCACCATAGGTCAAGGATGCCTCCTAGACATCATGAGGATGGAGATGAACACGCATACAACCGGGTAACTCATCCTGATGTTAAGCTAACTCCTCCAAGTTTTGCAGGAAAAGTAGACCCCGAGGCTTACCTAGATTGGGAGAGAAGAATGGATCATATCTTCCATCATTACAACCAACCAGGGCCTAGGAGAGCCTCAATGGCAGTAGCACAACTCACGGACAATGCCCTCATCTGGTGGGATCGTGAGGTATCTGACCGAAGGAGGAAAAGAATGAGACCCATAGACTCATGGGTCGACATGAAAGACGTCATGCGACAAAGGTTTGTTCCACCTTACTTTCATAGGGACTTGCAACGTCGTTTTCGTACTCTTAAGCAGGGTACCAGATCAGTAGAGGAGTACTATGAAGAGTTCGAGAAGCTAAGGAACATGCTGGAGCTCAATGATGATGATGAAGCGTTGATGGCACAATTCTTGGATGGAGTCCAAGAAAGAATCAGCCGCAAGGTGGAAAGGCAAATCTACAATGACTTCAAAGACTTGTTCCACCTATTTGTCCACGCTGAACAGCACATCAAACGTAAGAGCCAAGACATCCGCAGCAAGCCTAAGACGCCTTGGGCACCAAGCAACATTCCCAAGCCCGTAGACAAAGGCAAGAGCATAGAGATCGAGTCAAGGTTCAAGAGCAAGCATCCTGATACAAGCCTCGATTCAAGGCTTATATGCGCATGGGCTGTTTGGAGAAGGTTAGGTGAGAAACTCGACCTTAGACTTCTTGGATAGGGGTTTTTGGGTTGGTATTTGATGGAAGGGTGAAGTGAACCACACGAGGGGTGATGAACCTCGTGATAAATCACAAACTTAGAGCTAGGAGGGCTAGTCTCAACTAGGTTCTAAGCGCACAAGATTCTTAGAGAGAAAACTTTTTGGAAGAAAGTTCTATCTTTATTAATATCAAAAAGGTTGTCGAACTACAATGCTGGAACGAGCCTTATTAATATGCTCGACAGCTTGACCTTCTAGGGTTGACTCAAATAAAGAAAAGGAAAGTTTAAAAAAGTACACAAATGGAAAATATACAAAAGTGCATAACCGAAAAAGGACCTATTCCTAAAAGGTCTTTGACTCAAGAAATGTAAATATTCTAGATCCTACCCTGCAAAATAGAAAGAGGTAAATATTCGTATTGAATACTTACCTTACTTACCTCACGACCAAGAAATGGAAGGTGGCCGTCCTTGTGGCATGCATGCGCCTTGCTCCTAGTCTTCGACTTAGAGTAGGGTTAGGAATCTTTGGGCCCTGACCTCTCTTGCCACTAAAGCCCAAGTCTCTGAAGTCCTTTGCATTGTTGAGAAGCCTTTGGACTCTTCTTTGCACTTCTGGCCCATTTTCCTTAGTCGATCTTCCTCTAGGAGCTTGTCGACCCATAAGCTGAACTTGTGGAAGAGTGCTCTTGATCTGCTCCTTGTCATTGCTCCTGGTGGCACCACTAGTGTAGAGACTTCCTCTAGATGCATGTCCTGAAGCTGGTAGCTTATCTGGTCCGAGTTTCCTTGTGTAGAAGTTGAAATGCTTGTGTACTCGGCTGGATCGGCTGTACCGGCTGGATTGTGCGAGGTACTAGCCGGAATGCCTTCAGGACCGGCCAAGTTGATCCTGGAGTCGGCAGCGTCACCAAGGGGACCAGCGGTGTCATCCACATCGCCACCAATTGTGCCGGAAGCTTGGGCCTCTCTGCCGGCAATGCTGATCGGTCCGGTCATATTGGTTGAGGGTCCGGCGGTACCGCTTGGGCCGGCAGACGTGCCAAATGGCCCGACTGTCTCGGGCAAGCTTCCTGGTCGGCCAGTCTGGTCTCCTGGATGGACATACGACCTGATGTCCTCATCATCCCCTCCCTCTTCAGTAGGTTTTGACCTCAAAACTGGTTCATCTGCATGGAAAGGGGCTAAGTCAGTTACGTTGAACCTGTTGGACACATTAAAATCACCTGGGAGCTCGATCCGGTAGGCGTTGTTGTTGATCCTCTCCAACATTCTGAATGGTCCATCTCCTCTTGGTGCTAGCTTGGAAATCCTTAGATTGGGGAACCTCTCCTGCCGTAGGTGTAGCCACACCCAATCCCCTGGTTAAAAGATCACCTCCTTTCTTCCCTTGTTGGCATGAGTCACGTACTGCCTGGTCATTTTTTCCAAGTTCTCTGCTACCTTCTGGTGTAACTTCCTTATGAACTCTGCCTTGGATGCTCCGTTGAGGTTTGTCATCTCTACTGGTGGTAGTGGCGTTTGCTCCAATGGGGTGAGAGGGTTGAAGCCGTATACTACTTCAAATGGTGTCTTCTTGGTTGCTGAGTCCACGGCCCGGTTGTAAGCGAACTCTATGAATGGCAGACACTCCACCCAAGTCTTGAGGTTCTTCCCTAGTGTAGTCCTGAGAAGAGTTGATAGTGTCCTGTTGACAACTTAAGTTTGGCCATCGGTTTGAGGATGGCAGGTGGTAGAGAAGAGTAGCTTCGTGCCTAACTTCCTCTAAAGGGTCCTCCAGAAATGGCTGAGGAACTTGGTGTCCCTGTCTGATACGATGGTCCTTGGCACTCCATGAAGCCGTACTATCTCCCTGAAGAACAGCTCGGCTGTTTGCGTGGTATCATTGGCATTGGCACACGGAATGAAGTGTGCCATCTTGGAGAATCTGTCCACCACTACAATGATTGGATCTTTGTGGTTGATCTTGGGCAGTCCTAGAACAAAGTCCATTGATATATCCACCCATGGATGCGTCGGTATGGGCAGTGGGAGATACAACCTGTGAGGTTGCACTCGGGACTTTGCCTTCTTGCAAATGATGCACCTTGCACAATGAGCTTCTACTGTCCTCTTGATGTGTGGCCAGTAGAAGTGCTCCTTGACCACAGCTAGAGTCTTGTCGACACCAAAGTGGCCCATGAGTCCTCCTCCATGAGCTTCTCGGATGATAAGCTCCCTAAATGATCCTTGTGGTATGCACAACCTTCTCTCTCGGAACAAGAATCCCTCATGGATGTAAAACTTGCAATTACTCCCTGTGCCACACTCCTTGTAGCTCTTAGCAAAGTCAGGATCATCCTTGTATAGGTCCTTGATGTGCTCGAATCCTAGGACCTTTGCCTCCATGGTGGATATCAAGGCCAACCTCCTTGATAGTGCATCGGCTACCACATTGTCTTTGCCTTTCTTGTACTTGATGACGTACGGGAAGGTCTCTATGAACTCCATCCACCTGGCATGTCTCCTCTTGAGATTGGTTTACCCTCTGAGGTGTTTGAGAGTCTTGTGATCAGTGTGGATCACAAACTCCTTGGACAACAAGTAATGCTGCCAAGTCTCCAACGCTCGGACAAGGGCATAAAGCTCCTTGTCATAAGTGGGGTAGTTCAGTGAGGCACCACCTAGCTTCTCACTGAAGTATGCCACTGGCCTCCCTCCTTGGGTTAGCACTGCTCCTATGCCTATTCCAGAGGCATCACACTCCACTTCAAACGTCTTGTTGAAGTCGGGAAGGACTAACACTGGTGCGTGTGTAAGGCTGTCCTTCAAGGCCTTGAATGCCTTCTCTTGAGCTTCTCCCCAGCTGAATCCCACGTTCTTCTTCACTACTGCCGTCAGTGGTGAGGGAATACTGCTGAAGTTGGGCACAAATCTCCTATAGAAGCTGGCCAGTCCGTGGAAGCTCCTTACTTGGCTGATGTTGCCTGGTGTTGGCCATTCTTGTATGGCTCGAATCTTCTCTTCATCAACCGGTAGGTCCTGTGAACTTACAACAAAACCTAAAAAGACAATTTTATCAGTACAAAAGATGCACTTCTTGAGATTGGCATAAAGCTCTTCTTGTCGAAGGGTTTTAAGTACCATCTCAAGATGTGTGAGGTGTTCCTGTAGGCACTTACTATAAACTAATATATCATCAAAGTAAACCACTACAAACTTACTGATGTACGCCCTAAGAACTTGGTTCATAAGGCACATGAAGGTGCTTGGGGCATTAGTCAAGCCGAATGGCATGACTGTCCACTCGTAGAGCCCTTGCTTTGTCTTGAAAGCAGTCTTCCATTCATCACCTTCCTTCATCCTTACCTGGTGGTATCCACTCTTGAGGTCTATCTTGGAGAAGACCGTGGCTCCACTCAGCTCATCTAGCATGTCATCCAGCCGTGGTATCGGATGCCGGTACTTGACTGTGATGTTGTTGATTGCTTGGCAGTCCACGCACATTCACCAAGTCCCATCCTTCTTGGGCATTAGTAGCACTGGTACGGCACATGGACTGAGGCTCTCTCGAACATAGCCTTTCTCCAGGAGCTACTTGACTTGCTTCTTAAGCTCCTTGGACTCCTCTGGACTCATCCGGTAGGCTGGCCGGTTGGGCAGGGCTGCTCCGGGCACTAGGATGATCTGGTGTTCTATGCCACGTGAAGGAGGCAAGCCTGCTGGTATCTCCTTTGGGAACACATCCTGGAACTTGTTGAGGAGAGTTGCTACTTCAGGAGGTAGCTCTACCTGTTCTTTCTCTACATTCAACACTTCTTTGAAAACCATTAGTAGCATTAGATCCTTCGAGGCTAAAGCTCTCCGGACATGACTTGGTTGAATAAGAAAATTAGATTTAATGAGCTTCTTTTCCTTACTCATTTCTGCTCATGTACCAGGAATCTGGGTCTAACCTCTTGCCACTAGCCCAAGTCTTTGAAGTCCCTTGCATTGTTGAGAAGTCTTTGGACTCTTCTTTACACTCTTGGCCCAACGCCCTTCCTCGATCATCCTCTACGAGCTTGTCGACCCACAAGCTGAATTTGTGGAAGAGTGCCCTTGATCTGCTCCTTGTCAATGCTCCTGGTGGCACCACTGGTGTAGAGACTTCCTCTAGATGCATGTCCTGAAGCTGGTAGCTTATCTGGTCCAGTTTCTTGAAGTTTGCACTCTGGAGCTGTACTGGCTGATTAGAGGATCATGAATGCCTTCAGGACCGCTGTTGATCGAGGCGACAAGGAAGGCTGTCATCCACGTCGCCACCAATTGTGCCAGAAGCTTGGGCCTCTCCACCGGCAATGCTGATCGGTCCGGTCCTATTGGTCGAGGGTCCGGCGGTACCGCTTGGGCCGGCAGACGTGCCAAATGGCCCGGCTATCTCGGGCAAGCTTCCTGGTCGGCCAGTCTGGTCTCCTGGCTGGACATACGACCTGATGTCCTCATCACCTCCTGAACCTACCCGTGACCAGAGAGAGCCTAGTAAGTCTTCTAACCCTCAAAGATCACGTGACATCAGTTGTTTCAAGTGTAGGGGTCGTGGAGACATCTCAAGGGAGTGCCCAAACAACTGGGTCATGCTGATTACGGAGGCTAGAGAGTATGAGTCCCAAGATGAAGAGGACTATGAACCAGAAGGAGAATACAGTGACATTGAGGAAGTGCTGGTCACTAGACGCATCCTCAGTGCAGTGGTGGATCCTTCAGAGACCATCCAAAGGGAGAACATCTTCCACATCCGTTGCACCATCAAGGGCAAGGTATGTAGCCTCATCATAGATGGTGGTTCTTGCACTAACATTTCTAGTGCATACGTGGTTGATAAGCTAGGTCTAGGGAAGACAAGGCATCCTCGACCATATAGACTAAGATGGCTCGATGACAAAGTGGAGCTCAAGATCCATGAGCAAGTCACTGTGCCATTCAGTGTGGGCAAGTGCCAAGACCAAGTCGTGTGCGACGTGGTGCCCATGTAAGCTGGCCATCTTCTGCTAGGAAGGCCATGGCAGTTTGACAAGGAGACCAGGCATGATGGTCAAACCAATCTCTACACTTTCGTGCATGACAAGAGAAAGGTCAGCCTAGCTCCTCTCACACCTGCCCAGGTACATGAGCTTCAACAGCAAATGAGTAAGGAAAAGAAGCTCATTAAGTCTAATTTTCTTATTCAACCATGTCATGTCCGGAGAGCTTTAGCCTCGAAGGATCTAATGCTACTAATGGTTTTCAAAGACGTGTTGAATGTAGAGAAAGAACAGGTAGAGCTACCTCCTGAAGTAGCAGCTCTCCTCAACAAGTTCCATGATGTGTTCCCGGAAGAGATACCAGCAGGCTTACCTCCCCTACGAGGCATAGAGCACCAGATCGACCTCGTGCCCAGAGCAGCCTTGCCCAACCGGCCAGCCTACTGGATAAGTCCAGAGGAGTCCAAGGAGCTTGAGAAGCAAGTCAAGGAGCTCCTGGAGAAAGGCTATGTTCAAGAGAGCCTCAGTCCATGTGCCGTACCAGTGCTGCTAGTACTCAAGAAGGATGGGACTTGGCGAATGTGCGTGGACTGCAGAGCAATCAACAACATCACAGTCAAGTACCGGCATCCGATACCACGGCTGGCTGACATGCTAGATGAGCTGAGTGGAGCCACGGTCTTCTCCAAGATAGACATCAAGAGTGGATACCACCAGGTCAGGATGAAGGAAGGTGATGAGTGGAAAACCGCTTTCAAGACAAAGCAAAGGCTCTACGAGTGGACAGTCATGCCATTCGGCTTGACTAATGCCCCAAGCACCTTCATGCGCCTTATGAACCAAGTTCTTATGGCGTACATTAGTAAGTTCGTTGTAGTTTATTTTGACGACATTTTAGTTTACAGTAAGTGTTTAAGAGATCACCTTACACATCTTGAGTTGGTACTTAAAATCCTTCGACAAGAAGAGCTTTATGCCAATCTCAAGAAGTGCATATTTTGTACTGATAAACTTGTCTTATTAGGTTTTGTTGTAAGTTCACAGGACTTACAGGTTGATGAAGAGAAGATTTGAGCTATACAAGAATGGCCAACACCGAGCAACATCAGCCAAGTGAGGAGTTTCCACGGTCTGGCCAGCTTCTACAGAAGATTCGTGCCCAACTTCAGCAGTATTGCCTCATCATTGACGGCAGTAGTGAAGAAAAATGTGGGATTCAGCTGGGGAGACGCTCAAGAGAAGGCGTTCCAGGCCTTGAAGGAAAGCCTCACACATGCACCAGTGCTAGTCCTACCCGACTTCAACATGACATTTGAAGTGGAGTGCGATGCCTCTGGAATAGGCATAGAAGCGGTGCTAACCCAAGGAGGGAGGCCAATGGCATACTTCAGTGAGAAGTTAGGTGGTGCCTCACTGAACTACTCCACCTACGACAAGGAGCTCTATGCCCTAGTCCGAGCCTTGGAGACTTGGCAGCACTGCTTGCTTTCCAAGAAGTTTGTGATCCACACTGATCACGAGACTCTCAAACACCTCAGAGGGCAAACCAATCTCAAGAGGAGACATGCCAGGTGGATGGAGTTCATAGAGACCTTCCCGTACGTCATCAAGTACAAGAAGGGCAAAGACAATGTGGTAGTCGATGCACTATCAAGGAGGTTTGCCTTGATATCCACCATGGAGGCAAAGGTCTTAGGATTCGAGCACACCAAGGACCTATACAAGGATGATCTTGACTTTGCTGAGAGCTACAAGGAGTGTGGCACAGGGAGTCATGGCAAATTTTACATCCATGAGGGATTCTTGTTCCAAGAGAGAAGGTTGTGCATACCACAAGGATCACTACGAGAGCTTATCATCCGAGAAGCTCATGGAGGAGGACTCATGGGCCACTTTGGTGTCGACAAGACTCTAGCAGTGGTCAAGGAGCACTTCTACTGGCCACACATCAAGAGGATAGTAGAAGCTCATTGTGCAAGGTGCATCACTTGCAAGAAGGCAAAGTCCCGAGTGAGACTTCATGGGTTGTATCTCCCACTGCCCATACAGACGCATCCATGGGTGGATATATCAATGGACTTTGTTCTAGGACTGCCCAAGATCAACCACAAAGATGCAATCTTTGTAGTGGTGGACAGATTCTCCAAGATGGCACACTTCATTCCGTGTGCCAATGTCACTGATGCCATCCAAACAGCCGAGCTGTTCTTCAGGGAGATAGTACGGCTTCATGGAGTGCCAAGGACCATCGTATCAGACAGGGACACCAAGTTCCTCAGCCATTTCTGGAGGACCCTTTGGAGGAAGCTAGGCACGAAGCTACTCTTCTCTACCACCTGCCATCCTCAAACCGATAGCCAAACTGAAGTAGTCAATCGGACATTGTCGACTCTTCTCAGGACTACACTAGGGAAAAACCTCAAGACTTGGGTGGAGTGCCTGCCATTCATAGAATTCGCATACAACCGAGCCGTGCACTCAGCAACCAAGAAGACCCCTTTTGAAGTAGTCTACGGCTTCAACCCCCTAACACCCCTGGAGCAAACGCCACTGTCACCAGCAGAGATGACCAACCTCAACGGAGCATCCAAAGTGGAGTTCATCAAGAGGATACACCAGAAGGTACCAGAAAATTTTGAGAAGAGGACCGGGGAGTACATGACCCACGCCAATAAAGGGAGAAGGGAGATGATTTTTCAACCAGGCGATTGGGTGTGGCTACACCTACGGCAGCAGAGGTTCCCCAACCTAAGGAGTTCCAAGCTGGCCCCAAGAGGAGATGGACCATTCAGTGTACTGGAGAGGATCAACAACAACGCCTACCGGATCGAGCTTCCAGGTGAGTTCAATATGTCTAACACATTCAACGTAACTGATTTAGCTCCTTCCCTTGCAGATGAACCAGTTTTGACGTCAAAACCTACTGAAGGGGGAGGGGATGATGAGGGCATCCGATAGTATGGCCGGCCAGGAGATCAATCTGGCCGACCATAGTGCTTGCCCGAGACAGCCGGGCCATTTGGTGCGCCTGCCAGCCCAAGCGGTACCGCCGGGCCTACGACCAGCCGGGCTGGACCGATCAATCTTTCCGGCGGAGAGGCCCAAACCTCCGGCCCAACTGGCGGAAACGTGGATGACACCGCTGGCCCAATTGGTGACACCACCGGCTCCGGGATCAACTTGGCCGGCTCCGATGACAATACGACCAGCACCTCACACAGTCCAGCCAGTACAGCCGATCCAGCCGATTGCACCACCATTTCATCATCTACACAAAGAGACTCGGACCAGATAAGCTACCAGCTTCAAGACATGCATCTAGATGAAGTTTCTACACCAGTGGTGCCACCAGGAGCAATGACAAGGAGCAGAACAAGGGCGCTCTTCCACAAGTTCAGCTTGTGGGTCGACAAGCTCCTAGAGGATGATCGACAAAGAACATTGGGCCAAGAGTGCAAATAAGAGTCCAAAGGCTTCTCAACAATGCAAGGGAGTTCAGAGACTTTGGATTTAGTAGCAAGAGAGGTCAAGGCCCAACGATTCCTAACCCTACTACAAGTCGAAGACTAGGAGCAAGGCACGTGCATGCCACAAGGTCGGCCACCTTCCATTTCTTGGCCGATAGGTAAGAATGGTAAGTTTTCAATTTATATACTTGCCTTTTCTGTTTTGCAGGGTAGGATTTAGAATGTTTACATTTTGAGTCAAAGACAATTTAGGTAGAAGTCTTTTTTCGGTTATTCACTTTTGTAATTTTTCCATTTGTGCACTTTTGTAAGTTTTTTATTTTTCTTTGAGTCGACCTTAAAAGGTCAAGCTTTCGAGCATATTAATAAGGCTCCTTCCAGTATTTTAGTTCGACAACCTTTTTGATATTAATAAAGATCGAATTTTCTTCCTACAAGTTTTCTCTCAAGAACTTGTGCGCTTAGAACCTAGTCGAGACCAGCCCTCCCACCTTCTAAGTTTGTGATTATCACGAGGTTCATCACCCCTCGTGTGGTTCACTTCACCTTTACATTCATTACCAAATAGAAAACCCCCATCCAGAAGCCTAAGGTCGAGTTTCTCACCTAATCTTCTCCAAACAGCCCACGCGCGTACAACCTTGATTCAAGGCTTGTATCACGAGGTCACTCTCACCAATTTGAAGCACGTTCCAGACATGAGGAAGACCCTGATATCCGGGACATTGATGAGCAAGCATGGGTTCACTATCAACTTTTAGTCCGACAAGTTGGTTCTTAGGAAGAATGGGGTGTACTTGGGAAAGGGGTATGTTAAGGGAGGACTGGTCAAAATTTGTGTAATGACAGTTCTCAAAAACAATGATGTTCCTACTTCTTCCAATATTGCAATGAATAAGAAACCAGTTGCTTATTTGGTTGAGTCTTTTAATTTATGGCATGAACGGTTAAGACATGTGAATTATAAATCGATGCAACGATTGATTAATTTGAACCTAATTCCAAAATGCAAAATAAGTAAAGACGAGTGTGAGATATTGATGAGGATATCAGGTCGTACATCCAGCCAGGAGACTAGACTGGCCGACCAGGAAGCTTGCCCGAGACAGCCAGACCATCTGGCACGCCTGCCGGCCCAAGCAGTACTGCCAGACCCTCGACCACAAGGACCAGAGCAACCAGCATTGCCGGCGGAGAGGCCCAAGCTTCCGGCACACTTGGTGGCGACGTGGATGACACTGCCGGTCCCTCTGGTGATGCCGCCAACTCCAGGATCAACTTGGCCGGTCCTGAAGGCATTCCGGCCAGTACCTCGCACAGTCCAACCGGTACAGCCGATCCAGCCGAGTACACGCGCATTTCCACTTCTACACAAGAGGAATCGGGCCAAATGAGCTACCAGCTCCAGGACTTGCACTTAGAGGAAGTCTCTACACCAATGGTACCTCAAGGAGCAATGACAAGAAGCAGATCAAGGGCACTCTTCCACAAATTCAGCTTATGACATCATTTTTTATACATTCCAATAACCGTTCTTTCGCTTTTTGGGTCAATCGAAATATAGGGAATGGAGCATTACCCCGACCATCCATGTGCAACTCTTTTCGAGAGCAAAACTTCGCAATATCCAACCTTGACTTCACTGTATCTTTTGATTTCTCTTTCACATTCATAATAGTATTAATGATGTTATCGAAGAAATTTTTCTCTATATGCATCACATCAAGATTATGTCGAAGGTTAAGATCCGTCCAGTACGGCAACTCCCAAAATATACTTTTTTGTGCCAATTATGCCAGCTGCCATAACCTTCTTCTTTACTTTCATGACCGTTTCCGCCGCACTCAGATGTTCTTAAGGGATTGACAGTTTTTATTCGCTCGTACAAAACTTGTTCACCTGTCAATGATTGTGGAGGACTGTCATTCAAAGCGTGTTTCCCTTTTAAAAAATTTGTTTTATTTTTCCGTAACGGGTGACCATTAGGAAGAAACCTTCGATGACAATCAAACCAACACGTCTTTCTCCCATTTGGTAATTGAAATGCCTTCGTATCATTCATACAAATTGGACATGCCAGCCTTCCATGCGTTGTCCATCCTGATAACATTCCATAAGTGGGAAAGTCGCTTATCGTCCAAAGTAACACAGCTTTTAGATTGAAATTTTGGTTCAGCGATACATCGTATGCATCAACTCTGATAGACCATAATTCTTTCAACTCATCAATCAAAGGTCGTAGGAATATGTCCAGACTAGCACGCGGATGATTTGGCCCCGAATTCAAAATAGTTAGAAACAAATACTCTTTCTTCATACACATCTCCGGTGGCAAATTATATGGAGTGATAATCACCAGCCATAATGAATGATTACGAGACATCCCAAATGGGTTGAATCCATCAGTACATAAGCCAAGATAAATGTTTCGAGATTCAGCAGCAAATCTAGGATGTAAATATTGAAAATTTTTCCACTCTGCAGCATCAGATGGATGACTCATTTCTCCGTCTTCTGCTTCATGCTCTGCGTGCCACCTCATTGCCTCTATGGTTTTCTCGCTTTGATACATTCTTTTAAGTCTATCACCTATAGGTAAATACCACATACGACTGAAAGGTATTCTCGTCCTGCCCTCGCTTGGCTTTTACCGGGGGGAATCGCAAAATTTGCATTTTTCCCATTTCTCATCTTCTTTCCAAAATATCATACAATTTTTAACACACACGTCAATTGTATAAAACGGGAGGCCTAAATTTCGCATCAATTTTTTGGTTTCATAATATGAACCTTTCGCCTGATTCTCGTCGGGTAAATATTCTGTAAATAGCTCCGCCCAAGAATCCATACATTTTTCTGGTAAATTAAAATCAGACTTGATGTTCATAAACCGAGCCGCTAAAGATAACTGTGAGTGCCCTTCATGACAACCATCATACAATGGATTTTTTGCAGCTTCTAACATGTTGTAAAACTTTTCTGCTTCTTCATTAGGCCGTTCTTCTTCATAATTATAATTATAATTTTCTTCGTTCTGATTATAGTACTGATGATAATCATCAGTCGTTGTCTCACGAAATGCATCCGTCACCATTTCAACATATCTATTACCGGATATACCAACTATTTCATCACTACTACAATCACGTCCCTGATTTCTTTGTACATCACCCCGACTAGTACTCGTCCCTAACTGAACATTCAGCTCTTCTCCATGTTTATACCAAATATAATAATTTGGCATAAACCCTTGACTATATAGATGACTCCATATTTTTCGTCCTGGAATAAATTTATCATTTTTGCAATTAATACAAGGACAAAAAAACTTACCTCCACTACTTTGAGCTATAGGTTGACTACTTGCAAAATTCATGAACTGCTCCATGCCTTGTGCAAATTCCGCCGAGATATTTCTTGTTTCATTATCAATTCTTCTGTACATCCAATCTCTCGAATTGTTATAATTTCCCCACATGTTATACAAAACTTTTTACCTTTGATTTCACAAATGAGAGAATGGGATGGTGCATATATATACAACATTTTGTAACTACTTTGCCACTGATTTGCCACTACTTTGCGACTACAACTATGTAGTCGCTTAAATGTCGTTATACCTAACACGCACATGTTTTTTATGTTGGCACTTTGCCACCACTTTGTGACTGTAGAGCCACTACATACCGTATTCGCACATTGGTCGCATTTTTAGCGACCAATAAGTGACTACCACCTGATTTTCCATATGTAGTCGCTAATCAGTCGCTATTTTGCGACTGATTAGCGACTAACACGGTCAGTCTCACGGCAGTCGCATGTCAGTCGCTAATTGGTTGCATATTGCGACTGATTTGCGATCACACTTATTCGTCACAGTTTTGCGACCAATTTGCGACTACTACGCCGTGGTCGCAAATTGGTCGCTAAACCGTGGCAAATGTGGTCGCAAAAATTGCGACCACGTATGTAGTCACAAATTACAGTCGCAAATAGGTAGTTTTCTTGTAGTGTGGGTCGACAAGCTCCTAGAGGAAGATCGACTAAGGACAATGGGCCAAAAGTGCAAGGAAGAGTCCAATGGCTTCTCAACAACACAAGGAACATCAGAGACTTGGGCTTTAGTGGCAAAAGAGGTCAGGGCCCAAAGATTTTTAACCCTACTGCAAGTCGAAGACTAGGAGCAAGGCGCGTGCATGCCACAAGGACGGCCACCTTCCATTTCTTGGCCATGAGGTAAGATAAGGTAAGTTTCAATTCGAATATATGCCTCTTTCTATTTTGCAGGGTAGGATCTCGAATATTTACTTTTATTGAGTCAAAGACATTTTAGGAATAGGTCCTTTTTTCGATTATACACTTTTGTATCTTTTCCTTTGTGCAGTTTTGTAAGTTTTCCTTTTCTTATTTGGGTCAACCCTAGAAGGCCAAGCTGTCGAGCATATTAATAAGGCTCCTTCCAGCATTGTAGTTCGACAACCTTTTTGATATTAATAAAGTAGAACTTTTTCCAACAAGTTTTCTCTCTAAGAATCTTGTGCGCTTAGAACCTAGTTGAGACCAGCCCTCCTAGCTCTAAGTTTGTGATTTATCACGAGGTTCATCACCCCTCGTCTGGTTCACTTCACCCCTCCATCGAATACCAACTCAAAAACCCCTATCCAAGAAGTCTAAGGTCGAGTTTCTCACCTAACCTTCTCCAAACAGCCCACGCGCATATAAACCTTGAATTGAGGCTTGTATCAGATATGCGTCGAAGCAAAACTCACAAAAACTCCATCACCTCATGTTGAACGAACTAGTGAACCTCTAACATTAAAACACACTGATTTATGCGGTTTGAAAAGCATACAAACTAGAGGTGGTAAAAAGTATTTTGTGACTTTTATAAATGATTGTACAAAATATTGTTACGTATATTTGTTACGTAGTAAGGATGAAGTCCTACAAAAATTTAAAGAGTACAAGCTCGAAGTTGAAAATCAACTTAAGAAAACTATTAAAATCGTTAGAAGTGATAGAGGAGGCGAATATGATGGACTGTTTAATGCATTTTGTCAAAAAATGGCATTATCCATCAAACAACAGCTCCTACTCACCAGAATGTAACGAAGTTAAGGAACGAAAAAATGATTTGAAAAACAATGAATGCAATGTTGCAGGAATCTGGGTTACCCCAGAATCTGTTGGGGGGAAGCGTTGCTCACCACAAATTATATCCTCAACAAGATACCACATAAAACAAACGACAAAACACCGTATGAATTGTGGAAAGGTATTGTACCTTCGTACAAATTCCTGAAAGTGTGGGGGTGCCTAGAAAAAGAAGTAGTGCCTCCTCCTAAAAAGGTCACAATTGGACCTAAAAGTGTGGATTGCATATTCATAGGATATGCATACAATAGTAGTGATTATCGGTTTCTAGTACATAAATCAAATATACTACATATCCATGTCAATACGATAATGGAGTCAAGAAATGCAACATTTTTTGAAAACGTGTTCCCGTGTAAGGATAAACATCCGAAACGAGCACGTGAAGAGAGCGATGCAATAACCTTCACAAATGAGGCAAGCACATCTAGTACTTCAGTAACTGAAGTAGAAAATGTTGAAGATGAACCTAGACGAAGCAAAAGAGCTAGTAAGGAAAAATCTGTTGGTGATGATTTCTTGACGATCTTTGTTTTAGAGAATGAACCAAGAACATTCACCGAAGCCATGTCTACACCTGATGCACCTTAATGGAAAGAAGCTGTGAATAGTGAGATCGACTCCATTATGTAAAACCATACATGGGAATAACCGATCTACCACAAGGCTCTAAGGCATTAGGGTGTAAATGGATTTTTAAAACAAAATTGAAAACCAATGGCTTAATAGAGAAGTACAAGGGTAGACTTGTAGTGCAAAGATTCCGACAAAAATAAGGTTTGGATTTCTTTGACACCTATTCTTCAGTAACAAGAATAACTTCAATAAGAATGGTGATAAGCATCGCAGCATTGAGGGACATGGAAATACATCAAATGGATGTAAAAACTGCTTTTCTAAATGGTGATTTAGAAAAAGAGATTTATATGAAACAACCTAAAGGGTTTGTTGTCCCTGGTCAAGAACAAAAAATGTGTAGACTTGTAAAGTCATTGTACGGAGTTAAACAAGCTCCTAAATAATGGCATGAAAAATTTGACAATATAATGATGTCAAATGGTTTCAGCATAAATGAATGCGATAAGTGTATCTACATCAAAAATACGCCAAATGGGTATATTTTGTTATGTTTATACGTGGATGATATGCTTATCATTGGTAGCAGTAAAGACATGATCAATCAAACTAAGATTCTGATGAGTGATGAAAGATATGTGATTAGCGGATGCCATTCTAGGAATCAAGATAACTAGACATTCTGAAGGAATCCTCCTATTCTAAACTCATTATGCAGAGAAGATTCTTGAGCGGTTTAAGACCTACTCAAATGGAAGTGCAAAAACTCCCGTCGACCCTCAATTTCACTTGACCAAAAATTTGGGTGAACCAGTGTCACAGCCTAGCGTATGCGCGAGTGATCGGAAGCTTGATGTACTAAACAAACTATACTTGACCCGATCTGGTGCACTCAGTAAATGTACTAAGTCGCTACATGAGTAAACCAAGACATAATCATTGGAAAGCTATAAGTAGAATATTAAACTAGCTACATTATACGAAAGATTATGGGTTGCACTATGGTAGAGAACCCGGAGCTTTGGAAGGATATAGTGATGCGAACTGGATATCTGACTCCAAAAACTCAAAATCCACAAGTGAATATATCTTTACCCTTGGTGGTGCAGCAGTGTCCTGGAAATCTTCCAAACAAACTCTGTTAGCCAGATCGATCATGGAATCTGAGTTCATAGCTTTAGACAAAGCTGTAGAAGAAGCAGAATGACTTCGTAATTTTTAGAAGATATCCCGATGTGGGAAAAACCAGTGTCAGCAATACGTATACATTGTGATAGTCAATCCGCTATTGCTCGGGCACTGAACAATCTATATAATGGTAAATCGCGTCATATACGGAGACGACATAAAACCATTAGGCACTTGATCTCAAGTGGTGTAATCATGGTAGATTATATCAAATCGGCTGATAACCTAGCGGATCCGTTTACTAAAGGTTTAGCTCGAGATCAAGTCGTACAATCATCAAGAGGAATGGGTCTAAAGCTTATAACTAAAGACGAAGTTTGATGGAAACCCCACCTACTTGACTGGAGATCCCTAGATGTAGGTTCAAAGGGACAACTAAATCAAACGGAATATGAAAAAACACTGTGAGACTTATGTCTATACCCAGTTCCTAGGATGATAAACAGTATTGTTACCTATATGTGTGTAGGATAGACATTGCTTTTAATGATTTGAGACCATAGATTTGACATATAAGTGGAGTATTACATGATGCTCATTAAAACAAAGCTAATGGCGAATCACCTTATGAGTGTGAAATGAGGCCGTTTCTAGGAGAATGAAGGAAATGCTATATTCTCCAAGTTCACTCATGATTAACCAGGCAAGTCCACGGCCACAATGGACACAATAGAGAACATAGTTATACGAGAAATGAAACTGTGTTATACTTGTTGTCTCGGTTTACATCAAAGCTCAGGTGGTTCAAGACATCATGTTCACCTCTTGGTCGAGTAAACCCAACAGATATTAACAATGAGTGGTTCAAAGCTGAAACATGCCACCAACTCAGATACAGTGAATTTTTGTTTATACTCTCGAAAATCCTTCTGTCTAGTCAATATAATACGTCTAGATAGAAGAGTCCATCGAGTCTATCGAGTCTGCATCATATACACTCATTTCTATTCATGTGTGGATTTTTGGAACAAATTTTTTGGACAATATTTGAATGTTCAATTTCGATATATGGCCCAAATATTGATTGCAAAAATTTGTTGGAATGTGAATGAGAAATGGGTCATTAGGCTCATAATAAGCCATAAGTTTGTTGGCAAATTTATTGAGGAGGGACAAAAGTGCTACATTAGAAACTTGAGGAAAAATCCTGTAGTATATAAATGGGAGAGCTCATGTAATAGCTTAAAAGAGTTGGAGAGAAAGGAGACCAAGCCACGCGCGCCGCCGCCGTCGGCTATTTTCAGTTGTTTTGATTGTGACTATTCGACTTCCTTACTTTCGCAATTAGATCTGTCGATTTTTAGTTGTTTTTTATTGTGTCTATTTGACTATCTTTGTTGGTGCAACTAGATATGTCGATTTTAAGTTGTTTTTGTATGTATTCGACTTCTTTTGCACTTAATATGTTTGTTTAGTGTGAGACAGATTGTGTGGTAGATGTGAATGTTGTTCAGATGCTTGCTGCTATTCAGATTCAACTTCAGAACCTAGGAGATCACATGACAAGAGTAGAACAACCACCACCAATTTGCAAAAATCCTATCAGAAATGTGAATGCCCAAATAATATGATCTTCCACCAGACGTGATATGAGCATGGAAAGCACACAAAAGGAGAACCTCATGGCTAGGAATGAACCAGTGGAACATGAAGAATCTCTTGAACTACCAGCTGGACCATTAACCCGAGCCAAAGCCAAGAAACTCAAAGAGACAATCAGCCGCATGCTCAACAAGGAGAATGCACAACAAATTCACTTGAGCTTGAATGGAGAAGTGCCTAAAAGCCCTCTGATTTTAGTACAAGCTCAAGACAGCATACAAATGGGTATGTGATCCATTTGTACTCTTTTTTCCTTATCCAAGTTTTCTCCCATTGGGTTTTCTTGGTAAGGTTTTTAATGAGGCAAATGAATCACATTACAACCAGCCCAATTTGTTGTTTAAAATCAAAAGGAGTTCAATTAAAAATGCTCAAAATTGGCGTCATCAAAGGGGGGGAAAAGTGTCTACATTCATATTCAAAATAAGAGTTAATGAAGTCAAGGTCTTTGGTCAAGGTCTTTGGTCAAGTCTTCCCTTGTAATTGTAACCAATTTAATGTTGTAGGTTCCTCATATTTACGTCCCCTTATAGTATAAATAGGGGCTTTCAGTTGTAAACTTGATCATTCAACTTTTCAAATAAAACAACTTCTTTTCTTAAGTTTGAGAGTGATTCTCTTCTTAATCTGATTGTTGGTGTGTAATATCCTTCAGTCAACATTTTGTAGCCTTAGTGTGTAATATCTAAGCTACTATCTTAGGTAAATCAGTAGTCTTTCTGCAACTACTGTGTGACCCTTCAATCCACAACCTTTGAACAGATTGAATTTCGATTCATTTTGTTGCAAAGCCTATCTCAACCGTATCCAGAAGTGCATTCCTTGGAAGGTTCACATCATTTGGTATCAGAGCACACTTCTGATCGGTTATCCCTATCAATGATCTCTATATCTCTTTATTTCCATCTATTTAGATTGCATATGCTTGTGTATCGATTTGCATCAGTTGATTAATCGAAAAAAACCTATTCATATAATTGCATTGTTGTTTTTATCCAATATTACATCAGTTTATAACAACAAAATCGACCCCAACCCATTGCATTTTCAGATTAGAAAATAACACACTCGCAACTCTTCATCTTCCATCGAAAATATTTTTTCAGAACAGGTATTTTTAACGCATTTGTTAAGTGTATTTGTAGCTATGTCAGGAGGAAATCAAACTTCAGAAGCACCAAACTTGTTAATGGAGGCTCTAGTTGCAGAAATGAAGAAAGTACTACAAGTAGAGCTGGAAGCCATTCATTTGCGGCTTGATGATTTTCAGAACAATAGTAACACTGAAGCAGGTCCAAGGAGAACCAGGAATCCCTTTAGACATGGCCATAATGAAGAAATAGAAGCCTACTATAGTCATGGCAGTGAAGGGAGTAGGAGAACCCAAAGGAGGCATAGGCGTGTTAGAGAAGAAAGGGTGACGCTTAATGACACCTTAAGAGGTCTTAAACTTAAGATACCATCATTCTATGGCAAAAATGATCCAGACACTTACCTGGAATGGGAGAAGAAGATCGAGCTGGTGTTTGATTGTCAACACTATTCCGAGCTCAACAAGGTCCGCATAGTTGCTACTGAATTTTATGAGTATGCATTCAGCTGGTGGGATCAATTGGTGACTTCCAGAAGACGTAATGGTGAGTATCCAGTAGAAACATGGGCTGAGATGAAAGCCATAATGAGGAAAAGGTTTGTGCCCAGCCATTATGATGAGGACATCAGGTCGTACATCCAGCCAGGTGACCAGACTGGCCGACCAGGAAGCTTGCCCGAGACAGCAGGACCATCTGGCGCGCCTGCCGGACCAGACAGTACCGCCGGACCCTCGACCTATAGGACAAGACCGGTCAACATCGCCGGCGGAGAGGCCCAACCTGCCGGCACACTTGGTGGGGACGTGAATGACACCGCCGGTCCCCCTGATGACACCGCCGACTCCGGGATCAACTTGGCCGGTCCTGAAGTCATTCCGGCCAGTACCGCGCACAATCCAGCCGGTACAGGCCATCCAGCCGAGTACACGCGCACTTCCACTTCTACACAAGAGGACTCAGACCAAATGAACCACCAGCTCCAGGACATGCACTTAGAGGAAGTCTCAACACCAGTGGTACCTCAAGGAGCAATGACAAGAAGCAGATCAAGGGCGCTCTTCCACAAATTCAGCCTATGGGTCGACAAGCTTCTAGAAGAAGATCGACTAAAGACAATGGGCCAAAAATACAAGGAAGAGTCCAATAGCTTCTCAACAACACAAGGGACATCAGAGACTTGGGCTTTAGTGGCAAGAGAGGTCAAGGCCCAGAGATTTGTAACCCTACTCCAAGTCGAAGACTAGGAGCAAGGCGCGTGCATGCCACAAGGACGGCCACCTTCCATTTCTTGGCCGTGAGGTGAGTTAAGGTAAGTTTACATTCGAATATATGCCTCTTTCTGTTTTGCAGGGTAGGATCTAGTTGCTTTACATTTTTGAGTCAAAAACATTTTAGGAATAGGTCCTTTTTCGGTTATGCACTTTTGTATCTTTTCCTTTTGTGCACTTTTGTAAACATTCCTTTTATTTGTTTGAGTCGACCCTAGAAGGTCAAGCTGTCGAGCATATTAATAAGGCTCCTTCCAGCATTGTAGTTCGACAACCTTTTTGATTATTAATAAAGTAGAACTTTTTCCCTACGAGCTTTCTCTCAAGAGAGACTTGTGCGCCTAGAACCTAGTTGAGACCAGCCCTCCTAGCTCTAATTTTGTGATTTATCACGAGGTTCATCACCCCTCGTGTGGTTCACTTCACCCTTCCACCGTTTACCAACCAGAAAACCCCTATCCAGAAGCCTAAGGTTAAGTTTCTCACCTAATCTTCTACAAACAGCCCACGCGCATACATCCTTGAATCAAGGCTTGTATCACATTACCATCGTGAGCTTCACCAAAAGCTAAGGAGACTCAATCAAGGAAGCCGAAGTGTTGAGGATTATTACCAGGAGTTGGAAACCCTCATGATTAGGGCAGACATTTCAGAAGATAGAGAAGCTACTATGGCAAGATTTTTAGGAGGACTTAATGATGAGGACATCAGGTCGTACATCCAGCCAGGAGACCAGACTGGCCGACCAGGAAGCTTGCCCGAGACAGCAGGACCATCTGGCGCGCCTGCCGGACCAGACAGTACCGCCGGACCCTCGACCTATAGGACAAGACCGGTCAACATCGCCGGCGGAGAGGCCCAACCTGCCGGCACACTTGGTGGGGACGTGAATGACACCGCCGGTCCCCCTGATGACACCGCCGACTCCGGGATCAACTTGGCCGGTCCTGAAGTCATTCCGGCCAGTACCGCGCACAATCCAGCCGGTACAGGCCATCCAGCCGAGTACACGCGCACTTCCACTTCTACACAAGAGGACTCAGACCAAATGAACCACCAGCTCCAGGACATGCACTTAGAGGAAGTCTCAACACCAGTGGTACCTCAAGGAGCAATGACAAGAAGCAGATCAAGGGCGCTCTTCCACAAATTCAGCCTATGGGTCGACAAGCTTCTAGAAGAAGATCGACTAAAGACAATGGGCCAAAAATACAAGGAAGAGTCCAATAGCTTCTCAACAACACAAGGGACATCAGAGACTTGGGCTTTAGTGGCAAGAGAGGTCAAGGCCCAGAGATTTGTAACCCTACTCCAAGTCGAAGACTAGGAGCAAGGCGCGTGCATGCCACAAGGACGGCCACCTTCCATTTCTTGGCCATGAGGTAAGATAAGGTAAGTTTCAATTCGAATATATGCCTCTTTCTATTTTGCAGGGTAGGATCTCGAATATTTACTTTTATTGAGTCAAAGACATTTTAGGAATAGGTCCTTTTTTCGATTATACACTTTTGTATCTTTTCCTTTGTGCAGTTTTGTAAGTTTTCCTTTTCTTATTTGGGTCAACCCTAGAAGGCCAAGCTGTCGAGCATATTAATAAGGCTCCTTCCAGCATTGTAGTTCGACAACCTTTTTGATTATTAATAAAGTAGAACTTTTTCCTACAAGCTTTCTCTTGAAAGAAACTTGTGCGCTTAGAACCTAGTTGAGACCAGCCCTCCTAGCTCTAAGTTTGTGATTTATCACGAGGTTCATCACCCCTTGTGTGGTTCACTTCACCTTTCCATCGAATACCAATCCAAAAACCCCTATCCAAGAAGTCTAAGGTCGAGTTTCTCACCTAACCTTCTCCAAACAGCCCACACGCATATAAGCCTTGAATCGAGGCTTGTATCATTTTGGTATCAGAGCTTAAAGCTCCTAAACCAGGTTGTTTCTATCCTTTTGCTTGTCTTATTTCTAGTTCTTGCATTAGTTTAAGTCGTATTCAAGAAAAATCAGAAAAACAACATCAAACTCCAAACCGAGTGCATCTAGCCTCCTACGTGTATCACTAGGGTTTAGATTCACTTTTGCATTGTCTTTCACGTTTTCCTTTTTGTTTGATTCATATTTCCATTAATTTTAAGTTAATTTAAAAAGAAAAAGAAAAGAAAAGAAAAAGGAAAGAAAAGAGAATACGAAAATACCCAAGATATTTCGAATTGGACAGCTAGCACAAGTTGTCTAGGAAGTTTCCTTTTTCTTGTAGTCGAATTTCCTTTCCTTAAGATTTTTCCTTTTTGCATTTTTTTCAACCCCATATAAAAAGGAAAACCCTCCTAATAATTTAGGAGCACCCTAATTGTCTTCTTTCTTTGTAGCACACCATGGGAGAAGAGAATAGAGACGCAGCTGAAGCCATGATGGCCATGTTCACCACACTCCTAACACAACTCGCATCCATAGGCGAGAGGTTGGAGCGCGTGGAGAGGCCAGTAAGATTCCAGGCCATAAGGTACGTGAGAGCTGAGCAAGACCGTCCTGAGGGTCCTGAGTACCTTAGGACACGGCACGAAGAGGAGGAACCCCAGCCAGATGGAGATGAGGACACACAACCACATAACTATCACCATAGGCCGAGAGGACCTCCACGGCAACCAGAGGCAGAAGATGATAGCTTTGAGCCATATGGTCTTCACCATAGGTCAAGGATGCCTCCTAGACATCATGAGGATGGAGATGAACACGCATACAACCGGGTAACTCATCCTGATGTTAAGCTAACTCCTCCAAGTTTTGCAGGAAAAGTAGACCCCGAGGCTTACCTAGATTGGGAGAGAAGAATGGATCATATCTTCCATCATTACAACCAACCAGGGCCTAGGAGAGCCTCAATGGCAGTAGCACAACTCACGGACAATGCCCTCATCTGGTGGGATCGTGAGGTATCTGACCGAAGGAGGAAAAGAATGAGACCCATAGACTCATGGGTCGACATGAAAGATGTCATGCGACAAAGGTTTGTTCCACCTTACTTTCATAGGGACTTGCAACGTCGTTTTCGTACTCTTAAGCAGGGTACCAGATCAGTAGAGGAGTACTATGAAGAGTTCGAGAAGCTAAGGAACAGGCTGGAGCTCAATGATGATGATGAAGCGTTGATGGCACAATTCTTGGATGGAGTCCAAGAAAGAATCAGCCGCAAGGTGGAAAGGCAAATCTACAATGACTTCAAAGACTTGTTCCACCTATTTGTCCACGCTGAACAGCACATCAAACGTAAGAGCCAAGACATCCGCAGCAAGCCTAGGACACCTTGGGCACCAAGCAACATGCCTAAGACAGTGGACAAAGGCAAAAGCGTAGAGATCGAGTCAAGGTTCAAGAGCAAGCCTCCTGAACCCACCCGTGACCAGAGAGAGCCTGGTAAGTCTTCTAACCCTCAAAGATCACGTGACATAACTTGTTTCAAGTGCAGGGGACGTGGACACATCTCAAGGAAGTGCCCAAACAACCGAGTCATGCTGATTACGGAGGCATGAGAATATGAGTCCCAAGATGAAGAAGACTATGAGCCAGAAGGAGAATATGGTGACATTGAGTACCCTGATGTGGGGGAAGTGCTGGTCACTAGACGTATCCTCAGTGCAATGGTGGATCCTTCAGAGACCATCCAAAGGGAGAACATCTTCCACAGCTGTTGCACCATCAAGGGAAAGGTATGTAACCTCATCATAGATGGTGGTTCTTGCACTAACGTTGCTAGTGCGTATATGGTTGATAAGCTAGGTCTAGAGAGGACACGGCATCCTCGACCATATAGACTGAGATGGCTCGATGACAAAGTGGAGCTCAAGATTCATGAGCAAGTCACTGTGCCATTCAGTGTGGGCAAGTATCAAGACCAAGTCGTGTGCGATGTGGTGCCCATGCAAGCCGGCCATCTTCTACTAGGAAGACCATGGCAGTTTGACAAAGAGACCAGGCATGATGGCAGAACCAATCTCTACACCTTCGTGCATGACAAGAGAAAGGTCAGCCTAGCTCCTCTTACACCTGCCCAAGTACATGAGCTACAACTCCAAATGAGTAAGGAAAAGAAACTTGTCAAGTCTAACTTTCTTATTCAACCAAGTCATGTCCGGAGAGCTTTAGCCTCAAAGGATTTAATGTTACTAATGGTTTTCAAGGAAGTGTTGAGTATAGAACAGGGACAGGTAGAGCTACCTCCTGAAGTGGCAACTCTCCTCAACAAATTCCAGGATGTATTTCCAGAGGAGATACCAGCAGGCTTGCCTCCTTTACGTGGCATAGAACACCAGATTGATCTAGTGCCCAGAGCAGCCCTGCCCAACCGCCAGCCTACCGGATGAGTCCAGAGGAGTCCAAGGAGCTTGAGAAGCAAGTCAAGGAGCTCCTGGAGAAAGGATATGTTTGAGAGAGCCTCAGTCCATGTGCTGTACCAGTGCTACTAGTGCCCAAGAAGGATGGGACTTGGCGCATGTGCGTGGACTGCCGAGCAATCAACAACATCACAGTCAAGTATAGGCATCCAATACCACGGCTGGATGACATGCTAGATGAGCTGAGTGGAGCCACAGTCTTCTCCAAGATACACCTCAAGAGTGGATACCACCAGGTCAGGATGAAGGAAGTTGATGAGAGGAAGACTGCTTTCAAGACCGCCTTCAAGACCAAGCAAGGGCTCTATGAGTGGACAGTCATGCCATTCAGCTTGACTAATGCCCCGAGCACCTTCATGCCTTATGAACCAAGTTCTTAGGGCGTACATCAGTAAGTTTGTGGTAGTTTATTTTGATGACATACTTGTTTATAGTAAGTGCCTACGGGAACACCTCACACATCTTGAGATGGTCCTTAAAACCCTTCGACAAGAAGAGCTTTATGCCAATCTCAAGAAGTGCACCTTTTATACTGATAAGCTTGTCTTTTTAGGTTTTGTTGTGAGTTCACAGGGCCTACAGGTTGATGAAGAGAAGATTCGAGCCATACAAGAATGGCCAACACCAGGAAACATCAGCCAAGTGAGGAGCTTCCACGGACTGGCCAGCTTCTATAGGAGATTCGCCCAACTTCAGCAGTATTGCCTCACCACTGACGGCAGTAGTGAAGAAGAACGTGGGATTCAGCTGGGGAGAAGCTCAGGAGAAGGCATTCAAGGCCTTGAAGGACAGCCTTACACACGCACCAGTGCTAGTCCTTCCCGACTTCAACAAGACGTTTGAAGTGGAGTGTGATGCCTCTGGAATAGGCATAGGAGCAGTGCTAACCCAAGGAGGGAGGCCAGTGGCATACTTCAGTGTGAAACTAGGTGGTGCCTCACTGAACTACCCCACTTATGACAAGGAGCTCTATGCCCTTGTCCGAGCATTGGAGACTTGGCAGCATTACTTGCTGTCAAGGAGTTTGTGATCCACACTGATCACGAGACTCTCAAACACCTCAGAGGGCAAACCAATCTCAAGAGGAGACATGCCAGGTGGATGGAGTTCATAGAGACCTTCCTGTACATCATCAAGTACAAGAAGGGCAAAGATAATGTGGTAGCCGATGCACTATCAAGGAGGTTTGCCTTGATATCAACCATGGAGCAAAGGTCCTAGGATTCGAGCACATCAAGGATCTATACAAGGATGATCCTGACCTTGCTGAGAGCTACAAGGAGTGTAGCACAGGGAGTCATGGCAAATCCTACATCCATGAGGATTCTTGTTCCGAGAAAGAAGGCTGTGCATACCACAAGGATCACTAAGGAAGCTTATCATCCGAGAAGCTCATGGAGGAGGACTCATGGGCCACTTTGGTGTCGACAAGACTCTAGCAGTGGTCAAGGAGCACTTCTACTGGCCACACATCAAGAGGACAGTAGAAGCACATTGTGCAAGATGCATCACTTGCAAGAAGGCAAAGTCCCGAGTGCAACCTCATGGGTTGTATCTCCCACTGCCCATACCAACACATCCATGGGTGGACATCTCGATGGATTTTGTTCTAGGTCTGCCCAAGATCAACCACAAAGATGCAATCTTTGTAGTGGTGGACAGATTCTCCAAGATGGCACACTTCATCCCATGTGCCAATGTCAATGATGCCACACAAACAGCTGAGCTGTTCTTCAGGGAGATAGTACGGCTTCATGGAGTGCCAAGGACCATCGTATCAGACAGGGACACCAAGTTCCTCAGCCATTTCTGGAGGACCCTTTGGAGAAAGCTAGGCACGAAGCTACTCTTCTCAACCACTTGCCATCCTCAAACCGATGGCCAAACTGAAGTTGTCAACAGGACACTATCAACTCTTCTCAGAACTACACTAGGGAAGAACCTAAAGACTTGGGTGGAGTGCCTGCCATTCATTGAGTTCGCCTACAACCGAGCCGTGCACTCAGCAACCAAGAAGACACCATTTGAAGTGGTATACGGCTTCAACCCTCTCACCCCATTGGAGCAAACGCCACTGCCACCAGCTGAGATGACCAACCTCAACAGAGCATCCAAAGCAGAGTTCATAAGGAGGTTACACCAGAAGGTAGCAGAGAACTTGGAGAAGAGGACCGGGCAGTACGTGACTCATGCCAACAAAGGAAGAAGAGAGGTGATCTTTCAACCAGGCGATTGGGTGTGGCTACACCTACGGTAGGAGAGGTTCCCAAACCTAAGGAGTTCCAAGCTAGCACCAAGAGGAGATGGACCATTCAGAGTGCTCGAGAGGATCAACAACAACGCCTACCGGATCGAGCTGCCAGGTGAGTTTAATGTGTCCAATACGTTCAATGTTACTAACTTGGCCCCTTTCCATGCAGATGATCCAGTTTTGAGGACAAAACCTACTGAAGAGGGAGGGAATGATGAGGACATCAGGTCGTACATCCAGCCAGGTGACCAGACTGGCCGACCAGGAAGCTTGCCCGAGACAGCAGGACCATCTGGCGCGCCTGCCGGACCAGACAGTACCACCGGACCTTCGACCTATAGGACCTGACCGGTCAACATCGCCGGCGGAGAGGCCCAAGCTTCCGGCACACTTGGTGGGGACGTGAATGACACTGCCGGTCCCCCTGATGACACCGCCGACTCCGGGATCAACTTGGCCGGTCCTGAAGTCATTCCGGCCAGTACTGCGCACAATCCAGCCGGTACAGCCGATCCAGCCGAGTACATGCGCACTTCCACTTCTACAAAAGAGGACTCGGACCAAATGAGCTACCAGCTCCAGGACATGCACTTAGAGGAAGTCTCAACACCAGTGGTACCTCAAGGAGCAATGACAAGAAGCAGATCAAGGGCGCTCTTCCACAAATTCAGCCTATGGGTCGACAAGCTTCTAGAAGAAGATCGACTAAAGACAATGGGCCAAAAATACAAGGAAGAGTCCAGTAGCTTCTCAACAACACAAGGGACATCAGAGACTTGGGCTTTAGTGGCAAGAGAGGTCAAGGCCCAGAGATTTGTAACCCTACTCCAAGTCGAAGACTAGGAGCAAGGCGCGTGCATGCCACAAGGACGGCCACCTTCCATTTCTTTGCCGTGAGGTGAGTTAAGGTAAGTTTACATTCGAATATATGCCTCTTTCTGTTTTGCAGGGTAGGATCTAGTTGCTTTACATTTTTGAGTCAAGAACATTTTAGGAATAGGTCTTTTTTCGGTTATACACTTTTGTATTTTTTCCTTTTGTGCACTTTTGTAAACTTTCCTTTTCTTTATTTGTGTCGACCCTAGAAGGTCAAGCTGTCGAGCATATTAATAAGGCTCCTTCCAGCATTGTAGTTCGACAACCTTTTTGATTATTAATAAAGTAGAACTTTTTCCTACAAGCTTTCTCTTGAAAGAAACTTGTGCGCTTAGAACCTAGTTGAGACCAGCCCTCCTAGCTCTAAGTTTGTGATTTATCACGAGGTCCATCACCCCTCGTGTGGTTCACTTCACCCTTTCATCGTGTACCAACCCGAAAACCCTTATCCAGAAGCCTAAGGTTGAGTTTCTCACCTAATCTTCTACAAACAGTCCACGCGCATCCAAGCCTTGAATCGAGGCTTGTATCACTTAACCGTGACATTCAAGATAGAATGGAGCTGGAACATTATGTGGAGCTAGAGGAAATGTTGCACAAAGCTATACTGGTGGAACAACAGCTAAAAAGAAAAAGTTATACTAGGCCAAGCTATGGAGCAGCTAACAATAAGCCTAGCTACCAAAGGGAAGGAAAACAGATTGCTAAAGTTGATTCCAAACCTTCAACAATCACTCAAGACGTCAAGGGCAAATCTGAAGCTACTACATCTACTTGAACAAGAGATGTGAAGTGTTTCAAATGCCAAGGAAGAGGGCACTATGCGAATGAATGCACCAACAAGAAGATCATGATTCTGTTGTATAATGGTGAAATAGAATCCGAGGAAGAAGAAGTCTTTTCTGATTCTTCAGAAGAGCATCTTGTACCTCCTATGGCAGGAGAATTATTGGTGACAAGAAGAACCCTAAGCGTACAAAATAAAACCAAAGAACTTGAGCAAAGAGAGAACCTGTTTCACTCAAGATGCCACGTCCAAGGAAAGGTTTGCAGCATCATTATTGATGGAGGCAGCTGCACTAATGTGGCTAGTGAAACTATGGTAAACAAGTTAGGTCTAGAAGTGTTCAAGCACCCAAAGCCGTATAAGCTGCAATGGCTTAATGAGTGTGGCGAAATGAAGGTAAGCAGCCAAGTCAAGGTACCTATAACCATTGGAAAGTACCAAGATGAGATCCTTTGTGATGTTTTACCAATGGAGGCTGGCCACATTCTGCTTGGAAGACCATGGCAATTTGATCGAAAGGTCATTCATGATGGTTACACCAACCAACACTCGTTTGAACACAAAGGTAAGAAGATCACACTTGTTCCTATGACACCACAGGAGGTGTACCAAGATCAGCTCGTGTTGGAGCAAAGGAAAACAGCTGGAACTTCAAAAGAAACCATAAGCACCAAAAGTGACAGAGGCTGTGAGAACAAGAACAAAAAGCACTCAAGTTTCTTTGTGAGAACTGGCGGAGTTAAGAAGGCTCTCTTCTCACAACAACCTGTTCTTTTGTTTATCTATAAGGAAGCTCTCATGATCTTAACTAACGTTGCACCTGTATTACCGAGTGAAGTGACTTCTATTTTGCAGGATTATGAAGACGTCTTTCCAGAAGACAATTCAAAGGGGCTACCACCCATCAGAGGCATTGAACATCAGATTGATTTTGTACCTGGAGCCTCACTACCAAATAGACCAGCTTTTAGAACCAACCCCGTTGAGACTAAGGAGCTGCATAGGCAAGTTAATGAGCTAATGGAGAAGGGCTATATCAGGGAGAGCATGAGTCCTTGTGCTATGCCAGTTCTACTTGTGCCAAAGAAAGATGGCAGCTGGCGCAATCAACAACATTACGGTAGAGCAATCAACAACATTATGGTAAAGTATCGCCATCCAATCCCTAGGTTAGATGACATGCTTGATGAATTGCATGGTTCCAGAATCTTTTCTAAGATAGATCTTAAGAGTGGGTACCATCAAATACGCATGAAGGAAGGGGATGATGGAAAACTGCATTTAAAACTAAGCATGGATTATATGAATGGTTAGTCATGCCATTTGGGTTAACAAATGCACCTAGTACTTTCATGAGGTTGATGAATCATGTTCTTAGAGCTTTCATAGGAGTCTTTGTTGTAGTATACTTTGATGACATCTTAATCTACAGCAAGAATCTAGAAGAGCATGCTAGTCATTTGACATTGGTTCTAAGCGTTCTTAGAAAAGAAAAACTATATGCCAATCTTAAGAAATGCACTTTTGTACAGATAACATTGTGTTCCTAGGCTTTGTTATAAGTGCAGATGGTATTAAGGTTGATGAGGAGAAGGTCAAAGCTATTAAGGAATGGCCAAGTCCAAAAACAGTAGGAGAAGTGAGAAGTTTCCATGGGCTAGCTGGCTTCTATAGACGCTTTGTCAAGGATTTTAGCACTATTGCTGTCCCACTTACGGAAGTAATCAAGAAAGACGTAGGATTCAAATGGGGACAAGCTCAAGAAAGCTCATTCCAAGCTTTGAAAGAAAAGCTTACACATGCACCTCTTCTATCTTTACCTGATTTTCTTAAAACCTTTGAGATAGAATGTGAGGCTTCTGGTATAGGTATTGGAGCAGTTTTGATGCAGGATAAGAAACCTATAGCCTATTTCAGTGAGAAGCTTGGAGGAGCCACCCTCAACTATCCAACCTACTACAAGGAATTGTACGCCTTGGTCCGTGCTTTGCAAACTTGGCAACACTACTTGTGGCCTAAGGAGTTCGTGATTCACACTGATCATGAGTCACTCAAGCACTTAAAGGGCCAACAGAAGCTGAACAAAAGGCATGCACAATGGGTTGAGTTCATAGAAACATTTCCGTATGTCATTAAATACAAACAAGGTAAAGAGAATGTTGTGGCAGATGCATTGTCAAGGAGGTATGCCTTAATCTCTACTCTTGATGCTAAGTTGTTAGGTTTTGAACAGCTTAAAGAGCTATATGAAACTGATCCTGAATTTAAAGATGTATACATTGCTAGCAAAAAGTTTGCTTCAGGAAAATACTATAGGCATGAAGGATTCCTATTTTATGATAATAGATTATGTGTGCCTAACTGTTCTATTCGAGACTTGTTAGTTAGGGAAGATCATGGAGGTGGACTGATGGGGCATTTTGGAGTTGCCAAAACACTTAAGGTCATGCAAGATCATTTCTATTGGCCACACATGAAGAGAGACGTAGAAAGAATCTGTGCAAGGAGTGTTACATGCAAACAGGCTAAGTCTACGGTTCAACCCTACGGTTTGTACACTCCCTTACCCATTCCTACTCATCCATGGATTGACATATCAATGGACTTTGTGGTTGGTTTGCCTAGAACTAAGACAGGAAAGAATTCTATCTTTGTTGTGGTTGATAGATTCTCTAAGATGGCTCATTTTATAGCATGTCACAAGACTGATGATGCATTGCATATAGCCAATATGTTCTTTAAAGAGGTAGTTCGCTTACATGGAATGCCTAGGACCATAGTTTCTGATAGAGACACTAAGTTCTTGAGTTACTTTTGGAAAACTCTTTGGTCTAAGTTAGGAACTAAGTTGGTATTATCTACAACATGTCACCCACAAACGGATGGTCAAACTGAAGTAGTAAATAGAACCTTTTCTACTTTATTGCGTGCATTAATCAAACGAAATCTTAGAACATGGGAAGAATGTTTACCACATGCTGAATTTGCATATAACCATTCTGTACATTCTGCTTCTAAGTATTCTCCTTTTCAAATTGTGTATGGTTTCAATCCTTTATGTCCTTTGGATCTAACCCATTTGCCTTTAAGTGAAAGAGCTAGTATTGATGGAAAAAGAAAAGCTGAGATTGTTAAACAGATCCATGAGAATGCAAGGAAGAATATTGAGGCCAGAACCCAACAATATGCAAGAAAGGCCAACAAAGGAAGACGTGAAATGGTATTTGAGGTGGGAGACCTCGTGTGGGTTCACTTGAGAAAAGACAGATTTCCAGCTGAAAGGAAATCCAAACTTATGCCCAGAATTGATGGACCTTTCAAGATAGTTCAGAAGATCAGCAACAACGCCTACCAAATTGATCTTCAAGGTAAGTACAATGTGAGTTCAAGCTTCAATGTTTATGATCTTGTGCCTTTCATTGCAGATGAACCAGATTTGAGGTCAAATCCTTTTCAAGAGGAGGGGGATGATACGAGCATGGAAAGCACACAAAAGGAGAAGCTCATGGCTAGGAATGAACCAGTGGAACATGAAGAATCTCTTGAACTACCAGCTGGACCATTAACCCGAGCCAAAGCCAAGAAACTCAAAGAGGCAATCAGCCGCATGCTCAACAAGGAGAATGCACAAAAAATTCACTTGAGCTTGAATGGAGAAGTGCCTAAAAGCCCTCTGATTTTAGTACAAGCTCAAGACATCATACAAATGGGTATGTGATCCATTTGTACTCTTTTTTCCTTATCCAAGTTTTCTCCCATTGGGTTTTCTTGGTAAGGTTTTTAATGAGGCAAATGAATCACATTACAACCAGCCCAATTTGTTGTTTAAAATCAAAAGGAGTTCAATTAAAAATGCTCAAAATTGGCGTCATCAAAGGGGGGGAAAAGTGTCTACATTCATAGTCAAAATAAGAGTTAATGAAGTCAAGGTCTTTGGTCAAGGTCTTTGGTCAAGTCTTCCCTTGTAATTGTAACCAATTTAATGTTGTAGGTTCCTCATATTTACGTCCCCTTATAGTATAAATAGGGGCTTTCAGTTGTAAACTTGATCATTCAACTTTTCAAATAAAACAACTTCTTTTCTTAAGTTTGAGAGTGATTCTCTTCTTAATCTGATTGTTGGTGTGTAATATCCTTCAGTCAACATTTTGTAGCCTTAGTGTGTAATATCTAAGCTACTATCTTAGGTAAATCAGTAGTCTTTCCGCAACTACTGTGTGACCCTTCAATCCACAACCTTTGAACAGATTGAATTTCAATTCATTCTGTTGCAAAGCCTATCTCAACCGCATCCAGAAGTGCATTCCTTGGGAGGTTCGCATCAAGACGTGATCACACTACAAGAAACCAAAGACTTTGTGACCACAGAAGGTAGTCGCAAAATGTTCATCGCAAGATTATTTAGTCGCAAATCATTCACAGTTTAGCGACTGATTTGCGACCACGATAATAGTGGTACAATTTGAGACTCTTTTGCGACCAAACATTGGTGACTACTTTTCGACTGGATTTCAGTAACAAATTTTGTCACTACTTGGCAACTACATATGTGGTTGCAAAAGCCGTAGTAGCAAATCAATCATAAAAGTTTGTGACTGATTTGCAACTATGTTATATATTCAGTTGAAAATTAGTCAAAAGAGTTTGCAACTGATTTGCGTCTACGATATATATTCAGTCGCAAATTAGTCACAAATAATTGCCACTGATTTACGATTGAGGATGAATTTCTCAAAAAATTTACTTGTATTTGCGACTGATTTGCGACTAAATATAAATTTTTCAAAAACAAATGATGTAGTCGCAAATTGATCACAAAAAAGTGACACTGATTTAGTAATGATTTGCGACTACAACCGAATTAGATTTAAAAAATAATGATAATTAATTAAAATATTTTAAAAATAACATAATTTTTTTTAAAAAAACAATATTTTTGAATTTTAATTTCAAAAATATTTAAATTAATTATTATTTTTAAAAAATTAATTATTATTAATATTATTGATTAATTAATAATTAATATAATTTTTAATATTACATTTAAAATATTTTTTAAAAATAAATTATTTTGTAATTATAAATATTATTATAATTAAATAATAATTAAATTTTATTAATTAATTATTTTATAAAATAAAAAGAAATTAAAAATTAAAAATATAAATTTTATTTGATAAAATTTAATTTACAAAAGAAAAATCTAATTTTCCGGCGACGGAATTGAAAATCCGATGGCGAAAATGTTGGTGGAGCGGTCGATGGTTCACCTGGGCCATTGTTATCCCGTATAAAAGAGGTGAATGCGGGATCCGTCCGTTTGAAATAGCCGACGAGCATCTCCAAGTTGTTAATCGTTTTTTGATTTTCTTTTTGCACTTCCACCATCTTCCAATTCGTTTCCAGAATTTGCGCGTTTTGTTCTTCAATTTGCGTGTTTCGTTCTTCATTACGCATGTTGATTGCGTTTTGTTCTTCGATTTGATGCTGCGTGGCTAAGAGTTGCTCCTAAAGCGCAATGTAGTCGGAGGTAGTGAATTGTAAGCCACTACGCTTACCCAATCCGTGCATGCGGTTCAGGCTACCGAGTCCGTAAAGATGGCCTCGGTCATCCACAATGGAAGACTACAAAAACAATTAGAATAAAATTAGAAGAATAGAAAAAACAATTAGAATAAATATAAACAACTTAATGTACATCAAAAATTATATATAAAAAAAAAATTTGTTACCTGAAAAAAGATCTCATTCTTTTCTTTTGGGGTCAGCTCAATTCGCCTGGAAGTACCGTTGGACGTTTCTGTTGCATCGACCTCCACGATCGCCATCCACGTGCAACGTTTTTCGAGAGCAAAACTTCGTAATATCCAACCTTAACTTAACTGTATCTTTTGATTTCTCCTTCACATTCATAACAGTATTAATGATGTTATCAAAGAAATTCTTCTTTATATGCATCATATCAAGATTATGTCGAAGGTTAAGATCCGTCCAGTACGGCAACTCCCAAAATATCCTTTCTTTGTGCCAATTATGCCAGCTGCCATAACCTTATTCTTTACTTTCATGACCGTTTTCTCCACAGTCAGATGTTCTTAGAGGATTGACAGTTTTTGTTCGTTCGTATAAAACTTGTTTGCATGTCAATGATTGTGGAGAATATTCATTCAAATTGTGCTTCCCCTTTAAAAAATTGTTTTATTTTTCCATAACGGGTGACCCTTAGGAAGAAACCTTCTGTGACAATCAAACCAACACGTCTTTCTACCATTTTGTAATTGAAATGCCTTCCTATCATCCATACAAATTGGACGAAACAGTCTACCATGCGTTGTCCATCCTGACAACATTCCATAAATGGGAAAATCGCTTATCGTCCACAGTAACATGACTTTTAGATTGAAATTTTGATTCAACGATACATCGTATGCATCAACTCCCGTAGACCACAATTTTTTCAACTCATCAATCAAAGGTCGGATGAATATATCCAGACTAGCGCGCGGATGATTTGGCCTCAAATTAAGAATTTTTAGAAACAAGTACTCTTTCTTCATACACATATCCGGTGGCAAGTTATATGGAGTGATAATCACCGGCCATAATGAATGATTACGAGAAATCCCAAATGGATTGAACCCATTAGTACATAAGCCAAGATAAATGTTTCGAGATTTAGTAGCAAATCTAGGATGTAGATATTGAAAATTTTTCCACTCCGTAGCATAAGATGGATGACTCATTTCTCCGTCTTCTGCTTCATGTTCTGCGTTTTCTAGGATAGTGCCACCTGATTGCCTCTACGGTTTTCTCGCTTTGATACATTCTCTTAAGTTTGTCGCCTATAGGTAAATACCACATACAAGTGAAATGTATTCTAGTCCAGTCCTCGCTTCGCTTATATCGGGGAGAATCGCAAAATTTGCATGTTTCCCATTTCTCATCTTCTTTCCAAAAGATCATACAATTGTGAACACACATGTCAATTGTATAAAACGGGAGCCCTAAATTTCACATCAATTTTTCGGTTTCATACTATGAACCCGTTGCTTGATTCTCTCCTTGGGCAAATATTCTGTAAATAGCTCCGCCCAAGAATCCATATATTTTTTTGGTAGATTAAAATCAGACTTAATGTCCATTAACTGAGCAGCTAAAGATAACTGTGAGTGCCATTCATGACAACCATCATACAATAGATTTTTTGCAGTTTCTAACATGTTGTAAAAAAATTTGTGCTTCTACATTAGGTTCTTCTACATTAGGTTCGTCTACGTTATTATATTCTTCCTCGTTCTGATTATAGTACTGATCAGTCATAATCTCACGAAATGTATCCGTCACCATTTCAACATATCTATTACCGGATGTACCAACTATTTTTTCACTAGTACCGCACGTACCTCTCTAATTTCTTTGGACATCACCCCGATTACTCGTCCCTAACTGAACATTCAGCTCTTCTTCATGTTTATACCAAATATAATAATTTGGCATAAATCCTCGACTATATAGATGACTCCATATTTTCTGTCCTGGAATAAATTTATCATTTTGTAATTAATAAAACGACAGAAAAACTTACCTTCACTACTTTGAGCTATTGGTTGACTACTTGCAAAATTCATGAACTGCTCCATGCCTTGTGCAAATTCCACCGATATATTTCTTGTTTGATTATCAATCATTTCGTACATCCAATCTCTCGATTTATTATAATTTTCCCACATGTTTGAAATTTTTTTTCCTTTCGGTTCTACAAATGAGAGAATGGGATGGGGCATATATATACAAGATTTTGCCACTACTTTGACACTACTTTGCCACTAGTTTGCCACTACTTTGCCACCACAACAGTGTAGTCGATTAAAAGTCGGTATACCTACCACGCACATGTTTTTATGTTGTCACTTTGCCACCATTTTGTGACTGAAGAGCCACTCCAAATGTAGTCGCAAATTGGTCGCATATTTAGCGATCAATATGCGACTACCATGTCGTTCTTCCACATGCATTCGCTAATTGGTCGCAAAGTAGCGACTGCCACCACCAGTCGCCAATTAGTCGCATAATTGTTGTGTATTGCGACCAATATGCGACAACATGTTTTAGTCACACTTTTGCGACCACGTTGCGACTACTTTTTCGTAGTCGCAAATTGGTCGCAAAACCATTGCAAATGTAGTCGCAAAATTTGCGCCCAGAAACGTACTCGCAAAATACAATGGCATTTTGTCAGTTTTTTTGTAGTGTCATTATCATATACCAAGAAGATAATATCAACATGACAGAGATAGAATAAAAGAAATCTTGGCATGGAAAGAGAGACGTAAAGCTCATGGCACCAACCTTTAATGAAAAGGTTAATCCAGATGCCTACCTTGATTGAGAAAGGTGTATGGAATACATATTTGAGTATTACAACTACTCAGATCAGAGAAAAGTGTCTCTAGCAGCTGCTCAACTCACTGAAAGCGCTCTAGTTTGGTGGGACAGAGATGTGTCTGAAAGAAGAAGACATAGACATGGTCAGATCACTACTTTAGAAGACATGATGTTCCCAATAAGGAGGAGATATGTCTGCATATTACTACAGAGAGTTGCAGAAGAAATTTAGAAAACTAACTCAAGGTTCTAAATTTATTGAAGAATACTTTGATAAGTATGAAATACTTAGAAACAGGTTGGAGACCGAAGATTCAGAAAAAACTTTGATGGATCAATTCGTAGATGCTCTGCAAGATCGAATTACTAGAAAAGTGGAGAGACAAACCTATCATGATTTGAACGAGTTGCTGCATCTTGCGGTTCAGGCCAAGAAGCACATAAAAAGGAAGACTATCTCAAAAAATTGTAGCAAGTATACCTAGAATCAACAATCTCAACAAGGTCTAGACAAAGGAAAGGTCGTCAACATAAAATCCATATTCAAGAAATCTAGAGTTGAAATGTCTAAAAACAACAAACTAGAGCAAGGTAAAACTCCAACTCAAAGATCTCTGATATAACTTGTTTTAAATGTCAGTAAAAAGGCCAATATGCAAGAGAATGCTCAGACCAGAGAGTTGTGATCCTTAAATCAAATGGAAAATATGAATCTCAAGATGAAGAGGAGTATGAACCAGAAAACTAGGAAGAAGTTGTGGATTATCCTGATACTGGAGAGCTTCTAGGTACAAAGAGATCCCTCAGTGCTCTTTTTGAACCAGAAACTATACAAAACGAAAATATTTTGCATTCTCGGTGCACAATATACTCTAAGGTATGTAGCTTGATCATAGATGGTGGTTCTTCTACTAACGTAGCCAACAAGTACTTGGTTGATAAGTTAGGGTTACAAAAGACAAAGCATTCCCGACCATACATGCTCAAATGGCTGAACGATGAAACTGAGCTAAAAATTGCAGAACAAGTCACCATACCATTCGGCATAGGCAAGTATGCATATAAAGTTGTTGTGATGTGGTACCTATGCAAGCTGGACATTAAGTCATCCATGGAAATTTTACAAAGAAGCATTACACAATAGACCACCAATCACTATACCTTCATGCACAATAACAAGAAACATAGATTAGCACCTTTAACTCCGCAGGAAGTGCATGAGATGCAATGAACTATGTCTAAAGGAGAAAAGCTAAATAAAACTAACCTTTATGTAACACAAGCCACTTTTTTGAAATCTCTTGATTCTAAAGAACATGTGCTACTAATGATCTTTAAAGAAGTGTTGTTTTCAGGACGAGAAAAGGAGGAACTCCCTGCTACGGTTCTAGAGTTTCTTAACAAATTCAGTCAGGACAAGAAAAGGAGGAACTCCCTGCTCTGTTCTAGGATTGCCACCTATAAGAGGAATCGAGAATCAGTCTGATCTTGTTCCTGGAGTACCTTTGCCAAACCAAACTGCATATAGAGTGAATCTAGAAGAAGCAAAGGAGCTGGAAAGACAAGTACAAGAATTAATGTTTAAGGGCTATCTCCAAGAAAGTCTAAGCCCATGTGCTATTCCTGTTCTTCTAGTGCCTAAGAAAGATGGAACTTGGAGAATGTGTGTTGACTGTAGAGCAATAACCAATATTACTGTCAAATACCGATATCCAATTCCAAGACTTGATGACATGCTAGATGAACTAAATGGAGCAACTATCTTCTCAAAAATTGATCTAAGAAGTGGATATCATCATGTGAGAATGAAAGACGCTGATGAATGGAAGACAATGTTTAAAACCAAACAAGGATTGTATGAATGGCTAGTCATGCCATTTGGACTCACACACGCTCTAAATACATTCATGAGACTCATGAACCACGTCGTAAGAGCATTTATCTGTAAGTTCGTAGTGGTTTATTTTAATGACATTCTAATCTATAGCTCTAATTTTGAAGATCACTTATGACATCTTGAGCAGGTACTTGAAACGCTTAAGGCTGAAAACCTTTATGCTAACCTTAAGAAATGTACTTTCTACACTGATCAAGTAGTATTCCTAGGTTTTGTTGTAAGTTCTAGGACTTAAAGATCTATGAATAAAAGATCAAAGAAATTCAAGGTTGGCCAACCCCAACAACAATCGGACATGTGAGGAATTTCCATGGATTAGATAGTTTCTATAAAATATTTATCAAGGACTTTAGTATTGTTGATGCACCCCTCACTTCAGTAATTAAGAAGAACGTGGAATTCAAATGGGGACCAACATAAGAGAAGGCATTCAACAAACTGAAAGATAGCCTCACACATGCGCCTGTTTTGGTACTTCTTAACTTTGATAAAACTTTTGAAATTGAATGTGATGCTTCTGGAACAGGTATAGGAGCTGCCCTAATGCAAGGAGTAAAACCAGTGGCTTACTTTAGTGAAAAACTTAGTGGAGCTTCACTTAAGTATCCCATATATGATGAAAGAGCTCTCTGCTTTGATAACGTCTCTTGAAACTTGGAAACATTACCTATTGTAAAAGGAGCTTATTATTCATACAGATCATGAGACGATCAAGCACTTAAGAGGAAAAAATAAGCTTAAGAAGAGGCATGCTGATACAAGCCTTGATTCAAGGATGTATGCGCGTGGGCTGTTTGTAGAAGATTAGGTGAGAAACTCAACCTTAGGCTTCTGGATGGGGGTTTTCTAGTTGGTAAAAGATAGAAGGGTGAAGTGAACCACAAGAGGGGTGATGAACCTCGTGATAAATCACAAACTTAGAGCTAGGAGGGCTAGTCTCAACTAGGTTATAAGCGCACAAGCTTCCTTGAGAGAATAACTTGTAAAGAAAATTTGATCTTTATTAATTTAGCAAAAAGGTTGTCGAACTACAATGCTGGAAGGAGCCTTATTAATATGCTCGACAGATTGACCTACTAGGGTCGACTCAAATAAGAAAAGGAAAACTTACAAAAGTGCACAAAGGAAAAGATACAAAAGTGTATAACCGAAAAAGGACCTATTCCTAAAATGTTCTTGACTCAAAAATGTAAAGCATCTAGATCCTACCCTGCAAAACAGAAAGAGGCATATATTTGAATTGAAACTTACCTTAACTTACCTCACGGCCAAGAAATGGAAGGTGGTCGTCCTTGTGGCATGCACGCGCCTTGCTCCTAGTCTTCGACTTGGAGTAGGGTTACAAATCTTTGGGCCCTGACCTCTCTTGCCACTAAAGCCCAAGTCTCTGATGTTCCTTGTGTTGTTGAGAAGCCTTTGGACTCTACTTTGCTCTTCTGGCCCATTGTCCTTAGATGATCTTCCTCTAGGAGCTTGTCGACCCATAAGCTGAATTTGTGGAAGAGTGCCCTTCATATTCTTCTTGTAATTGCTCCTTGAGGTACTACTGGTGTAGATACTTCTTCTAGGTGCATGTACTGGAGCTGGTAGCTCATTTGGTCCCAGTCCTCTTGTGTGGAAGTGGAAATGCGTGTGTACTCGGCTGGATCGGCTGTACCGGCTGGATTGTGCGCGGTACTGGCCGGGATGCCTTCAGGACCAGCCAAGTTGATCCCGGAGTCGGCGGCATCACCAGAGGGACCGGCGGTGTCATCCACGTCCCCACCAAGTGTGCCGGAAGCTTGGGCCTCTCCGCCGGCGATGCTGACCGGTCTGGTCCTATAGGTCGAGGGTCCGGCGGTACTGCCTGGTCCGGCAGACGTGCCAGATGGTCCTGCTGTCTCGGGCAAGCTTCCTGGTCGGCCAGTCTGGTCTCCTGGCTGGATGTACGACCTGATTTCCTCATCATTCCCTCCCTCTTCAGTAGGTTTTGTCCTCAAAACTTGTTCATCTGCATGGAAAGGGGCTAAGTCAGTAACATTGAACGTATTGGACACATTAAACTCACCTGGCAGCTCGATCCGGTAGGCGTTGTTGTTGATCCTCTCGAGCACTCTGAATGGTCCATCTCTTCTTGGTGCTAGCTTGGAATTCCTTAGGTTTGGGAACCTCTCCTGTCGTAGGTGTAGCCACACCCAATCGCCTGGTTGAAAGATCACCTCCTTTCTTCCCTTGTTGGCATGAGTCACGTACTGTCCGGTTCTCTTCTCCAAGTTTTCTGCTACCTTCTGGTGTAATCTCCTTATGAAATCTGCCTTGGATGCTCCGTTGAGGTTGGTCATCTCAGCTGGTGGTAGTGGTGTTTGCTCCAATGGGGTGAGAGGGTTGAAGCCGTATACCAGTGTCTTCTTGGTTGCTGAGTGCACGGCTCGGTTGTAAGCGAACTCTATGAATGGCAGGCACTCCACCCAAGTCTTTAGGTTCTTCCCTAGTGTAGTTCTGAGAAGGGTTGATAGTGTCCTGTTGAAAACTTCAGTTTGGCCATCAGTTTGAGGATGGCAGGTGGTAGAGAAGAGTAGCTTCGTGCCAAGCTTTCTCCAAAGGGTCCTCCAGAAATGGCTGAGGAACTTGTTGTCCCTGTCTGATACGATTGTCCTTGGCACTCCATGAAGCCGTACTATCTCCCTGAAGAACAGCTCAGCTGTTTGTGTGGCATCATTGACATTGGCACATGGAATGAAGTGTGCCATCTTGGAGAATCTGTCCACCACTACAAAGATTGCATCTTTGTGGTTGATCTTGGGCAGACCTAGAACAAAGTCCATTGAGATGTCCACCCATGGATGTGTGGGTATGGGCAGTGGGAGATACAACCCGTGAGGTTGCACTCGGGACTTTGCCTTCTTGCAAGTGATGCATCTTGCACAATGAGCTTCTACTGTCCTCTTGATGTGTGGCCAGTAGAAGTGCTCCTTGACCACTGCTAGAGTCTTGTCGACACCAAAGTGGCCCATGAGTCCTCTTCCATGAGCTTCTCGGATGATAAGCTCCCTCAATGATCCTTGTGGTATGCACAGCCTTCTTTCTCGGAACAAGAACCCCTCATGGATGTAGAACTTGCCATGACTCCCTGTGCCACCCTCCTTGTAGCTCTCAGCAAAGTCAGGATCATCCTTGTATAGGTCCTTGATGTGCTCGAACCCTAGGACCTTTGCCTCCATGGTTGATATCAAGGCGAACCTCCTTGATTGTGCATCGGCTACCACATTATCTTTGCCTTTCTTGTACTTGATGACGTACTGATACAAGCCTCGATTCAAGGCTTGGATGCGCGTGGGCTGTTTGTAGAAGATTAGGTGAGAAACTCAACCTTAGGCTTCTGGATAGGGGATTTCTGGTTGGTAAACGATGGAAGGGTGAAGTGAACCACACGAGGGGTGATGAACCTCGTGATAAATCACAAACTTAGAGCTAGGAGGGCTGGTCTCGACTAGGTTCTAAGCGCACAAGATTCTTAGAGAGAAAACTTGTAGGGAAAAAGTTCTACTTTATTAATAATCAAAAAGGTTGTCGAACTACAATGCTGGAAGGAGCCTTATTAATATGCTCGACAGCTTGACCTTCTAGGGTTGACACAAATAAAGAAAAGGAAAGTTTACAAAAGTGCACAAAAGGAAAAGATACAAAAGTGTATAACCGAAAAAGGACCTATTCCTAAAATGTTCTTGACTCAAAAATGTAAAGCAACTAGATCCTACCCTGCAAAACAGAAAGAGGCATATATTCGAATGTAAACTTACCTTAATTCACCTCACGGCCAAGAAATGGAAGGTGGCCGTCCTTGTGGCATGCACGCGCCTTGCTCCTAGTCTTCGACTTGGAGTAGGGTTACAAATTTCTGGGCCTTGACCTCTCTTGACACTAAAGCCCAAGTCTCTAATGTCCCTTGTGTTGTTGAGAAGCTATTGGACTCTTCCTTGTATTTTTGGCCCATTGTCCTTAGTCGATCTTCTTCTAGAAGCTTGTTGACCCATAGGCTGAATTTGTGGAAGAGTGCCTTTGATCTGCTTCTTGTCATTGCTCCTTGAGGTACTACTGGTGTTGAGACTTCCTCTAAGTGCATGTCCTGGAGCTGGTAGCTCATTTGGTCCGAGTCCTCTTGTGTAGAAGTGGAAGTGCGCGTGTACTCGGCTGGATCGCCTGTACCGGCTGGACTGTGCGGTACTGGCCAGAATGACTTCAGGACCGGCCAAGTTGATCCCGGAGTCGGCGGTGCCATCAGGGGGACCGGCGGTGTCATTCACGTCCCCACCAAGTGTGCCAGAAGCTTGGGCCTCTCCGCCGGCGATGTTGACCGGTCTGGTCCTATAGGTCGAAGGTCCGGCGGTACTGTCTGGTCCGGCAGGCGCGCCAGATGGTCCTGCTGTCTCGGGCAAGCTTCCTGGTCGGCCAGTCTGGTTACCTGGCTGGATGTACGACCTGATGTCCTCATCACGTACGGGAAGGTCTCAATGAATTCCATCCACCTGGCATGTCTCCTCTTGAGATTGGTTTGCCCTCTGAGGTGTTTGAGAGTCTCATGATCACTATGGATCACAAACTCCTTGGACAGCAAGTAGTGCTGCCAAGTCTCCAATGCTCGGACAAGGGCATAAAGCTCCTTGTCATAAGTGGGGTAGTTCAGTGAGGCACCACCTAGCTTCTCACTGAAGTATGCCACTGGCCTCCCTCCTTGGGTTAGCACTGCTCCTATGCCTATTCCAGAGGCATCACACTCCACTTCAAACGTCTTGTTGAAGTCGGGTAGGACTAGCACTGGTGCATGTGTAAGGCTGTCCTTCAAGGCCTTGAATGCCTTTTCCTGAGCTTCTCCCCAGCTGAATCCCACGTTCTTCTTCACTACTGCTGTCAATGGTGAGGCAATACTGCTGAAGTTGGGCACGAATCTCCTATAGAAGCTGGCCAGTCCGTGGAAGCTCCTCACTTGGCTGATGTTGCCTGGTGTTGGCCATTCTTGTATGGCTCGAATCTTTTCTTCATCAACCTGTAGGCCCTGTGAACTTACAACAAAACCTAAAAACACAAGCTTATCAGTACAAAAGGTGCACTTCCTGAGATTTGCATAAAGCTCT
>CM032160.1:28749296-28789128 GCA_018901935.1 Pugionium cornutum
GGTGAGAAACTCGACCTTAGACTTCTTGGATAGGGGTTTTTGGGTTGGTATTCGATGGAAAGGTGAAGTGAACCACACGAGGGTGATGAACCTCGTGATAAATCACAAACTTAGAGCTAGGAGGGCTGGTCTCAACTAGGTTCTAAGCGCACAAGATTCTTAGAGAGAAAACTTGTTGGAAAAAAGTTCTACTTTATTAATATCAAAAAGGTTGTCGAACTACAATGCTGGAAGGAGCCTTATTAATATGCTCGACAGCTTGACCTACTAGGGTCGACTCAAATAAAAAAAAGGAAAGTTTACAAAAGTGCACAAAAGGAAAAAATACAAAAGTGTATAACCTAAAAGGACCTATTCCTAAAATGTTCTTGACTCAAAAATGTAAAGCAACTAGATCCTACCCTGCAAAATAGAAAGAGGCATATATTCGAATGTAAACTTACCTTAACTCACCTCACGGCCAAGAAATGGAAGGTGGTCGTCCTTGTGGCATGCACGCGCCTTGCTCCTAGTCTTCGACTTAGAGTAGGGTTAAATATCTTTGGGCCCTGACCTCTCTTGCCACTAAAGCCCAAGTCTCTGATGTTCCTTGTGTTGTTGAGAAGCTTTTGGACTTTCCTCTTTGGCCCATTGTCCTTCCTCTTCCTCTAGGCTTGTTGACCCAAGCTGAATTTGTGAAGAGTGCTTGATCTGCTTCTTGTCATTGCTCCCTGAGGTACCACTGGTGTAGATACTTCCTCTAGGTGCATTTCCTGGAGCTGGTAGCTCATTTGGTCCGAGTCCTCTTGTGTAGAAGTGGAAATGCGCGTGTACTCGGCTGGATTGGCTGTACCGGCTGGATTGTGCGCGGTACTGGCCGGGATGCCTTCAGGACCGACCAAGTTGATCCCAGAGTTGGCGGCATCACCAGAGGGACCGGCGGTGTCATCCACGTCCCCACCAAGTGTGCCGGAAGCTTGGGCCTCCCCGCCGGCGATGCTGACCGGTCTGGTCCTATAGGTCAAGGGTCCGGCGGTACTGCCTGGTCCGGCAGACGTGCCAGATGGTCCTGCTGTCTCGGGCAAGCTTTCTGGTCGGCCAGTCTGGTCTCCTGGCTGGATGTACGACCTGATGTCCTCATCATTCCCTCCCTCTTCAGTAGGTTTTGTCCTCAAAACTGGTTCATCTGCATGGAAAAGGGCCAAGTCAGTAACATTAAATGTATTGGACACATTAAACTCACCTGGTAGCTCGATCCGGTAGGCGTTGTTGTTGATCCTCTCGAGCACTCTGAATGGTCCATCTCCTCTTGGTGCTAGCTTTGAACTCCTTAGGTTTGGGAACCTCTCCTGCCGTAGGTGTAGCCACACCCAATCGCCTGGTTGAAAGATCACCTCCTTTCTTCCTTTGTTGGCATGAGTCACGTACTGTCCGGTCCTCTTCTCCAAGTTTTCTGCTACCTTCTGGTGTAACCTCCTTATGAACTCTGCTTTGGATGCTCCGTTGAGGTTGGTCATCTCAGCTGGTGGCAGTGGTGTTTGCTCCAATGGGGTGAGAGGGTTGAAACCATATACCACTTCAAATGGGGTCTTCTTGGTTGCTGAGTGCACGGCTCCAGGAACTCAATGAATGGCAGGCACTCCACCCAAGTCTTTAGGTTCTTCCCCAGTGTAGTTCTGAGAAGAGTTGATAGTCCTGTTGACAACTTCAGTTTGGCCATCGGTTTGAGGATGGCAAGTGGTTGAGAAGAGTAGCCGTGCCTAGCTTTCCAAAGGGTCCTCCAGAAATGGCTGAGGAACTTGGTGTCCCTGTCTGATACGATGGTCCTTGGCACTCCATGCCGATTATCTCTGAAGAACAGCTCAGCTGTTTGTGTGGCATCATTGACATTGGCACATGGGATGAAGTGTGCCATCTTGGAGAATCTGTCCACCACTACAAAGATTGCATCTTTGTGGTTGATCTTGGGCAGACCTAGAACAAAATCCATCGAGATGTCCACCCATGGATGTGTTGGTATGGGCAGTGGGAGATACAACCCGTGAGGTTGCACTCTGGACTTTGCCTTCTTGCAAGTGGTGCATCTTGCACAATGTGCTTCTACTGTCCTCTTGATGTGTGGCCAGTAGAAGTGCTCCTTGACCACTGCTACAGTCTTGTCGACACCAAAGTGGCCCATGAGTCCTCCTCCATGAGCTTCTCGGATGATAAGCTTCCTTAGTGATCCTTGTGGTATGCACAGCCTTCTTTCTCGGAACAAGAATCCTCATGGATGTAGGATTTGCCATGACTCCCTGTGCTACACTCCTTGTAGCTCTCAGCAAGGTCAGGATCATCCTTGTATAGATCCTTGATGTGCTCGAATCCTAGGACCTTTGCTCCATGGTTGATATCAAGGCAAACCTCCTTGATAGTGCATCGGCTACCACATTATCTTTGCCCTTCTTGTACTTGATGATGTACAGGAAGGTCTCTATGAACTCCATCCACCTGGCATGTCTCCTCTTGAGATTGGTTTGCCCTCTGAGGTGTTTGAGAGTCTCATGATCAGTGTGGATCACAAACTCCTTGGACAGCAAGTAATGCTGCCAAGACTCCAATGCTCGGACAAGGGCATAAAGCTCCTTGTCATAAGTGGGGTAGTTCAGTGAGGCACCACCTAGCTTCTCACTGAAGTATGCCACTGGTCTCCTTCCTTGGGTTAGCACTGCTCCTATGCCTATTCCAGAGGCATCACACTCCACTTCAAACGTCTTGTTGAAGTCGGGAAGGACTAACACTGGTGCGTGTGTAAGGCTGTCCTTCAAGGCCTTGAATGCCTTCTCCTGAGCTTCTCCCAGCTGAATCCCATGTTCTTCTTCACTACTGCCGTCAGTGGTGAGGCAATACTGCTGAAGTTGGGCACGAATCTCCTTTAGAAGCTGGCCAGTCCGTGGAAGCTCCTTACTTGGCTGATGTTTCCTGGTGTTGGCCATTCTTGTATGGCTCGAATCTTCTCTTCATCAACCTGTAGGCCCTGTGAACTCAAAACAAAACCTAAAAAGACAAGCTTATCAGTACAAAAGGTGCACTTCTTGAGATTGGCATAAAGCTCTTCTTGTCGAAGGGTTTTAAGTACCATCTCAAGATGTGAGAGGTGTTCCCGTAGGCACTTACTATAAACCAAAATGTCATCAAAGTAAACTACTACGAACTTACTGATGTACGCCCTAAGAACTTGGTTCATAAGGCGCATGAAGGTGCTTGGGGCATTAGTCAAGCCAAATGGCATGACTGTCCACTCGTAGAGCCCTTGCTTTGTCTTGAAAGCGGTCTTCCACTCATCACCTTCCTTCATTCTTACCTGGTGGTATCCACTTTGGAGGTCTATCTTGGAGAAGACCGTGGCTCCACTCAGCTCATCTAGCATGTCATCCAGTCGTGGTATTGGATGCCCATACTTGACTGTGATGTTGTTGATTGCTCGGCAGTCCACGCACATGCGCCAAGTTCCATCCTTCTTGGGCACTAGTAGCACTGGTACAGCACATGGACTGAGGCTCTCTCGAACATATCCTTTTTCCAGGAGCTCCTTGACTTGCTTCTCAAGGTCCTTGGACTCCTCTGGACTCATCCGGTAGGCTGGCCGGTTGGGCAGGGCTGCTCCGGGCACTAGATCAATCTGATGTTCTATGCCACGTAAAGGAGGCAAGCCTGCTGGTATCTCCTCTGAAATACATCCTGGAATTTGTTGAGGAGTGTTGCTACTTCATGAGGTAGCTCTACCTGTCCCTGTTCTATACTCAACACTTCCTTGAAAACCATTAGTAACATTAAGTCCTTCGAGGCTAAAGCTCTCCGGACATGACTAGGTTGAATAAGAAATTTAGACTTGACAAGTTTCTTTTCCTTACTCATTTGGAGTTGTAGCTCATGTACTTGGGCAGGTGTAAGAGCTAGGCTGACCTTTCTCTGTCATGCAGGTGTAGAGATTGGTTCGCCATCATGCCTGGTCTCTTTGTCAAACTGCCATGGTCTTCCTAGTAGAAGATGGCCAGCTTGCATAACCACGCATACCACTGGTCTTGGTACTTGCCCACACTGAATGGCACAGTGACTTGCAATCTTGAGCTCCACTTTGTCATCAAGCCATCTCAGTCTATATGGTCGAGGATGCCCCTCTAGACCTAGCTTATCAACCATATATGCACTAGCAACGTTAGTGCAAGAACCACCATCTATGATGAGGTTACATACCTTTCCCTTGATGGTGCAACGGCTGTGGAAGATGTTCTCCCTTGGGATGGTCTCTGAAGGATCCACCATTGCACTGAGGATATGCCTAGTGACCAGCACTTCCCCCACATCAGGGTACTCAATGTCACCATACTCTCCTTCTGGTTCATAGTCCTCTTCGTCTTGGGACTCATACTCTCCTGCCTCCGTAATCAGCATGACTCGGTTGTTTGGGCACTCCCTTGAGATGTGTCCACGTCCCCTGCACTTGAAACAAGTTATGTCACGTGATCTTTGAGGGTTAGAAGACTTACCAGGCTCTCTCTGGTCACGGGTGGGTTCAGGAGGCTTGCTCTTGAACCTTGACTCGATCTCTATGCTTTTGCCTTTGTCCACGGCCCTGGGCATGTTGCTTGGTGCCCAAGGTGTCTTAGGCTTGCTGCGGATGTCTTGGCTCTTATGTTTGATGTGCTGCTCAGCTTGCACAGATAAGTGGAACAAGTCTTTGAAGTCGTTGTAGATTTGCCTTTCCACCTTGCAGCTGATCCTTTCTTTGAGTCCATCCAAGAATTGTGCCATCAATGCTTCTTCATCATCATTGAGCTCCAATCTGTTCCTTAACTTCTCGAACTCTTCATAGTATTCTTCTACTGATCTGGTACCCTGCTTAAGAGTACGAAAACGACGCTGCAAATCTCTATGAAAGTAAGGTGGAACAAACCTTTGTCGCATGAGGTCTTTCATGTCGACCCATGAGTCTACGGGTCTCATTCTCTTCCTCCTTCTGTCAGATACCTCCCGATCCCACCAGATGAGGGCATTGTCCGTGAGTTGTGCTACTGCCATTGAGACTCTCCTAGGTCCTGGTTGGTTGTAGTGATCAAAGATATGATCCATTCCCTTCTCCCAATCTAGGTAAGCCTCGGGGTCTACTTTTCCTGCAAAAGTTGGAGGAGTTAGTTTAACATCAGAAAATTCATCTCATCAAGACCATCCCATATCTGGTTGCCGTGGAGGTCCTCTCGCCTATGGTGATAGTTATGAGGTTGGTCCTCATCTCCATCTGGCTGGGGTTCCTCCTGTTCGTGTGTCCTAAGGTGCTGAGGAACCTCAGGACGGTCTTGCTCAGCTCTCACGTGCCTTATGGCCTGGAATCTCATTGGTCTTTCCACGCGCTCCAACCTCTCGCCTATGGATGCGAGTTGTGTTTGGAGTGTGGTGAACATGGCCATCATGGCTTCAGCTGCGTCTCTATTCTCTTCTCCCATGGTGTGCTACAAAGAAAGAAGACAATTAAGGTGCTCCTAAATTATTAGGAGGGTTTTCTTTTTATATGGGGTTGAAAAAAATGCAAAAAGGAAAAATCTTAAGGAAAGGAAATTCGACTACAAGAAAAAGGAAACTTCCTAGACAACTTGTGCTAGCTGTCCAATTCGAAATATCTTGGGTATTTTCCTATTCTCTTTTCTTTCCTTTTTCTTTTCTTTTCTTTTTCTTTTTACTTTAACTTAAAATTAATGGAAATATGAATTAAACAAAAGGAAAACGTGAAAGACAATGCAAAAGTGAATCTAAACCCTAGTGATACACGTAGGAGGCTAGATGCACTCGGTTTGGAGTTTGATGTTGTTTTTTTTTTATTTTTCTTGAATGCGACTTAAACTAATGCAAGAACTAAAAACAAGACAAGCAAAATGATAGAAACAACCTGGTTTAGGAGCTTTAAGCTCTGATACCAAAATGATACAAGCCTTGATTCAAGGATGTATGCGCGTGGGCTGTTTGTAGAAGATTAGGTGAGAAACTCAACCTTAGGCTTCTGGATAGGGGGTTTCTGGTTGGTAAACGATGGAAGGGTGAAGTGAACCACACGAGGGGTGATGAACCTCGTGATAAATCACAAACTTAGAGCTAGGAGGGCTGGTCTCAACTAGGTTCTAAGCGCACAAGATTCTTAGAGAGAAAACTTGTAGGGAAAAAGTTCTACTTTATTAATAATCAAAAGGTTGTTGAACTACAATGCTGGAAGGAGCCTTATTAATATGCTCGACAGCTTGACCTTCTAGGGTCGACACAAATAAAGAAAAAGGAAAGTTTACAAAAGTGCACAAAAGGAAAAGATACAAAAGTGCATAACCGAAAAAGGACCTATTCCTAAAATGTTCTTGACTCAAAATGTAAAGCAACTAGATCCTACCCTGCAAAACAGAAAGAGGCATATATTCAAATGTAAACTTACCTTAACTCACCTCACGGCCAAGAAATGGAAGGTGGTCGTCCTTGTGGCATGCACGCGCCTTGCTCCTAGTCTTCGACTTGGAGTAGGGTTACAAATCTCTGGGCCCTGACCTCTCTTGCCACTAAAGCCCAAGTCTCTGATGTCCCTTGTGTTGTTGAGAAGCCATTGGACTCTTCCTTGCACTTTTGGCCCATTGTCCTTAGTTGATCTTCCTCTAGGAGCTTGTTGACCCATAAGCTGAATTTGTGGAAGAGTGCCCTTGATCTGCTTCTTGTCATTGCTCCTTGAGGTACCACTGGTGTAGATACTTCCTCTAGGTTCATGTCCTGGAGCTGGTAGCTCATTTGGTCCGAGTCCTCTTGTGTAGAAGTGGAAGTGCGCGTGTACTCGGCTGGATTGGCTGTACCGGCTGGATTGTGCGCGGTACTTGCCGGAATGACTTCAGGACCGGCCAAGTTGATCCCGGAGTCGGCGGTGTCATCAGGGGGACTGGCGGTGTCATTCACATCCCCACCAAGTGTGCCGGAAGCTTGGGCCTCTCCGCCGGCAAGGTTGACCGGTCTGGTCCTATAGGTCGAGGGTCCGGCGGTACTGTCTGGTCCGGCAGGCGCGCCAGATGGTCCTGCTGTCTCGGGCAAGCTTCCTGGTCGGCCAGTCTGGTCTCCTGGCTGGATGTACGACCTGATGTCTTCATCACAACCCAAAACCCCCTATCCAAGAAGTCAAAGGTCGAGTTTCTCACCTAACCTTCTCCAAACAGCCCACGCGCATATAAGCCATGAATCGAGGCTTGTATCACACACTAGGTAAGAACCTCAAGACATGGGTGGAGTGCTTGCCATTCATTGAGTTTGGTTACAACCTAGCAGTGCATTCAGCCACAAATAAGACCCCTTTTGAAATTGTCTACGGCTTCAATCCTTAAACGCCTTTGGAGCAAACACTACTACCACCAGCAGAAATGACAAACCTCAATGGAGCATCCAAGGCAAAATTCATCAAAAGATTGCCACAGAAGGTTGCAGAGAACCCGGAGAAGAGGACCGAGCAATACGTGACTCACGCCAACAAGGGGAGAAGAGAAGTGATCTTTCAACCAGGTGATTGGGTGTGGCTACACCTACGGCAAGAGAGGTTTCCCAACCTAAGGAGTTCCAAGCTGGCCCCCAGAAGAGATTGACCATTCAGAGTGCTAGAGAAGATCAAAAACAACGCATACCGGCTTGAACTTCCAGGTGAGTTTAATGTGTCTAACACATTCAACGTGACTGATTTAGCTCCTTTCCTTGCAGATGAGCCAGTTTTGAGGTCAAAATCTACTGAAGGGGGAGGGGATGATGAGGATAACTTTTTGATTATTAATAAAGAGAGCACTTTTTTCCTACGAGATTTTCTCCTAAAACTCTATCGCTTATAACCCTAGTTGAGACCAGCCCTCCTAGCTTCTAAGTTGTGATTTATCACAAGGTTTATCACCACTCGTGTGGTTCACTTCACCTCACCACCCAATACCCATCAGAAAATCCCATTCAAAAATCCTAAGGTCGAGTTTCTCGCCTACATTTCTCCAACCTGTCCAAGTGTGTTACGGCCTTGATTCAAGGCTTGTATCAAGGGGTGTGCCAAATCACCATGGCCAGCACCCCGGATGAAGTTAATGAGCCCATCAAAAACATAGATGTCGACCAGAATGAACCTATTGAAAGTTGACCGACGCCGATCAAATTATACATCACCGACAAAGAGGTGCATAAGGACAAACGGACATCTCGGTTGCTCAAAGCATGGTGCGAACTGTACTCTATGCTCAATGGCAACCTCTTTCGACATAGCACATCAGGGATACTCTTGCACTGCATCGATGAAGCAGAGGTGCACAAAATCATGGCCTAAACGCACTAAGGTGCAGGAGGAAATCACTTGAACGGACGAGCGCTAGACATCAAGATTAGGCGGCATAGTTTCTACTAGCCGTAGATGTCCACACACTGTGAGAAATTCTTCTCCAAGTGCAAAAAATGCCAACGCCATAGTCCATTGATCCACTCTCCAACCGAGCTCCTATCGACAGCTACCACACTTTACCACTTCATGCGATGGGCTATGGATATCTTAGGGACCCTGCCGGCCTGGAGACAGAAGCGCTTTCTCCTCATCATGACGTATTTCTTCACGAAGTGGATCGCAACCAAGTCTTATGCCTCGATACGCAATAAAGATGTCCAGAAGTTTGTGTGGAAAAACATCATATGTTGCCACGGAATACCATACAAGATCGTCACAGATAACGGCTCAAAGTTTGTCAGTAATTTGAGGGATTTTGCGAACGGTGGAACATTCGTGATGAGGACATCAAGTCGTACATCCAGCCAGGTGACCAGACTGGCCGACCAGGAAGCTTGCCCGAGACAGCAGGACCATCTGGCGCGCCTGCCAGACCAAACAGTACCGCCGGACCTTCGACCTATAGGACCAGACCGGTCAACATCGCCGGCGGAGAGGCCCAAGCTTCCGTCACACTTGGTGGGGACGTGAATGACACCGCCGGTCCCCCTGATGACACCGCCGACTCCGGGATCAACTTGGCCGGTCCTGAAGTCATTCCGGCCAGTACCGCGCACAATCCAGCCGGTACAGGCCATCCAGCCGAGTACATGCACACTTCCACTTCTACACAAGAGGACTCGGACCAAATGAGCTACCAGCTCCAGGACATGCACTTAGAGGAAGTATCTACACCAATGGTACCTCCAGGAGCAATGACAAGAAGCAGATCAAGAGCACTCTTCCACAAATTCAGCTTATGGGTCGACAAGCTCCTAGAGGAAGAGCAGCTAAGGACAATGGGCCAGAACAGCAAATTAGAGTCCAAAGGCTTCTCAACAACACAAGGAACATCAGAGACTTGGGCTTTAGTGGCAAGAGAGGTCAGGGCCCAAAGATTTTTAACCCTACTCCAAGTCAAGACTAGGAGCAAGGCATGCTACAAGGAGCACCTTCCATTTCGGCCGTGAGGTGAGTTAAGGTAAGTTTACATCGAATATATGCTCTTTTCTGTTTTGCAGGGTAGGATCTAGTTGCTTTACATTTTGAGTCAAAACATTTTTAGAATAGTCCTTTTTGGTTATCACTTTTGCATCTTTTTCCTTTTGTGCACTTTTGTAAACTTTCTTTTATTTGTTTGTTTTTGTGTTCTTGCATTAGTTTAAGTCGCATTCAAGAAAAATCAAAAAAATAACCTCAAACTCCAAACCGGTGCATCTAGCCTCCGTGTATCACTAGGGTTTAGATTCACTTTTGCATTGCATACACGTTTTCCTTTTTGTTTAATTCATATTTCCATTATTTTAAGTTAAATTAAAAGAAAACAAAAAGAAAAGAAAAGAAAATAGGAAAATACCAAAAGAATTCGAATTGGACAGCTAGCACAAGTTGTCTAGGAAGTTTCCTTTTTTTCGAATTTCCTTTCCTTAGGATTTTCCTTTTTGCATTTTTTCAAATCCCATATAAAAGAAACTCTCCTAATAATTTAGGAGCACCCTAATTATCTTCTTTCTTTGTAGCACACCATGGGAGAAGAGAATAGAGACGCAGCTGAAGCCATGATGGCCATGTTCACCACACTCCAAACACAACTCGCATCCATAGGCGAGAGGTTGGAGCGTGTGGGGAGACCAGTAAGATTCCAGGCCATAAGGCACGTGAGAGCTGAGCAAGATCGTCCTGAGGGTCCTGAGTACCTTAGGACACGGCACGAACAGGAGGAACCCCAGCCAGATGGAGATGAGGACACAACCTCATAACTATCACCATAGGCCGAGAGGACCTCCACGGCAACCAGAAAGATGATGGCTTTGAGCCATATGGTCTACACCAGAGACCAAGAATGCCCCCTAGACGACATGAGGATGGAGATGAACACACCCATAACCGGGTAATTCATCCTGATGTTAAACTAACTCCTCCAACTTTTGCAGGAAAAGTAGACCCCGAGGCTTACCTAGATTGGGAGAAGCGAATGGATCATATCTTTGATCACTACAACCAACCAGGACCTAGGAGAGTCTCAATGGCAGTAGCACAACTCACGGACAATGCCCTCATCTGGTGGGATCGTGAGGTATCTGACAGAAGGAGGAAGAGAATGAGACCCGTAGACTCATGGGTCGACATGAAAGACCTCATGCGAAAAAGGTTTGTTCCACCTTACTTTCATAGAGATTTGCAACGTCGTTTTCGTACTCTTAAGCGGGGTACCAGATCAGTAGAGGAGTACTATGAAGAGTTCGAGAAGTTAAGGAACAGATTGGAGCTCAATGATGATGAAGAAGCATTGATGGCACAATTCTTGGATGGACTCCAAGAAAGGATCAGCTGCAAGGTGGAAAGGCAAATCTACAACGACTTCAAAGACTTGTTCCACTTATCTGTGCAAGCTGAGCAGCACATCAAACATAAGAGCCAAGACATCCGCAGCAAGCCTAAGACACCTTGGGCACCAAGCAACATGCCCAGGGCCGTGGACAAAGGCAAAAGCATAGAGATCGAGTCAAGGTTCAAGAGCAAGCCTCCTGAACCCACCCGTGACCAGAGAGAGCCTGGTAAGTCTTCTAACCCTCAAAGATCACGTGACATAACTTGTTTCAAGTGTAGGGACGTGGACACATCTCAAGGGAGTGCCCAAACAACCGAGTCATGCTGATTACGGAGGCAGGAGAATATGAGTCCCAAGATGAAGAGGACAATGAACCAGAAGGAGAGTACGGTGACATTGAGTACCCTGATGGGGGGGAAGTGCTGGTCACTAGACGTATCCTCAGTGCAATGGTGGATCCTTCAGAGACCATCCAAAGGGAGAACATCTTCCACAGCCGTTGCACCATCAAGGAAAGGTATGTAACCTCATCATAGATGGTGGTTCTTGCACTAACGTTGCTAGTGCGTATATGGTTGATAAGCTAGGTCTAGAGAGGACACGGCATCCTCGAACATATAGACTGAGATGGCTTGATGACAAAGTGGAGCTCAAGATTCATGAGCAAGTCACTGTGCCATTCAGTGTGGGCAAGTACCAAGACCAGTCGCGATGGTGCCCATGCAAGCTGGCCATCTTCTCTAGGAAGACCATGGCAGTTTGACAAAGAGACCAGGCATGATGGCAGAACCAATCTCTACACCTTCGTGCATGACAAGAGAAAGGTCAGCCTAGCTCCTCTTACACCTGCCCAAGTACATGAGCTACAACTCCAAATGAGTAAGGAAAAGAAACTTGTCAAGTCTAACTTTCTTATTCAACCTAGTCATGTCCGGAGAGCTTTAGCCTCAAGGACTTAATGTTACTAATGGTTTTCAAGGAAGTGTTGAGTATAGAACAGGGACAGGTAGAGCTACCTCCTGAAGTAGCAGCTCTCCTCAACAAGTTCCAGGATGTGTTCCCGGAGGAGATACCAGCAGGCTTGCCTCCCCTACGTGGCATAGAGCACCAAATCGACCTCGTGCCCGGAGCAGCCCTGCCCAACCGCCAGCCTGCCGGATGAGTCCAGAGGAGTCTAAGGAACTTGAGAAGCAAGTGAAGGAGCTCCTGGAGAAAGGCTATGTTCGAGAGAGCCTCAGTCCATGTGCCGTACCAGTGCTATTAGTGCCCAAGAAGGATGGGACTTGGCGAATGTGCGTGGACTACTGAGCAATCAACAACATCACAGTCAAGTACCGGCATCCGAACCACGGCTGGGTGACATGCTAGATGAGCTGAGTGGAGCCACGGTCTTCCAAGATAGACCTCAAAAGTGGATACCACCAGGTAAGAATGAAGGAAGGTGATGAGTGGAAGACTGCTTTCAAGACAAAGCAAGGACTCAGAGGACAGTCATGCCATTTGGCTTGACTAATGCCCAAGCACCTTCATGCCCTTATGAACCAAGTTCTTAGGGCGTACATCAGTAAGTTGGTAGTTTACTTTGATGACATCTTGTTTATAGGTGCCTACGGAACACCTCACATCTTGAGATGGTACTTAAAACCCTTCACAAGAAGAGCTTTATGCCAATCTCAAGAAGTGCATTTTGTACTGATAAGCTTGTCTTTTAGGTTTTGTTGTGAGTTCACAGGGCCTACAGGTTGATGAAGAGAAGATTCGAGCCATACAAGAATGGCCAACACCAGGAAACATCAGCCAAGTAAGGAGCTTCCACGGACTGGCCAGCTTCTATAGGAGATTCGTGCCCAACTTCAGCAGTATTGCCTCACCACTCACGGCAGTAGTGAAGAAGAACGTGGATTCAGCTGGGGAGAAGCTCAGGAGAAGGCATTCAAGGCCTTGAAGGACAGCCTTACACATGCACCAGTGCTAGTCCTGCCCGACTTCAACAAGACGTTTGAAGTGGAGTGTGATGCCTCTGGAATAGGCATAGGAGCAGTGCTAACCAAGGAGGGAGACCAGTGGCATACTTCAGTGAGAAGTTAGGTGGTGCCTCACTGAACTACCCCACTTACGACAAGGAGCTTTATGCCCTTTTCCGAGCATTGGAGACTTGGCAGCATTACTTGCTGTCCAAGGAGTTTGTGGTCCACACTGATCACGAGACTCTCAAACACCTCAGAGGGCAAACCAATCTCAAGAGGAGACATGCCAGGTGGATGGAGTTCATAGAGACCTTTCCGTACATCATCAAGTACAAGAAGGGCAAAGATAATGTGGTAGCCGATGCACTATCAAGGAGGTTTGCCTTGATATCCACCATGGAGGCAAAAGTCCTAGGATTTGAGCACATCAAGGACCTATACAAGGATGATCCTGACTTTGCTGAGAGCTACAAGGAGTGAGGCACAGGAGTCATGGCAAATTTTAAATCCATGAGGGATTCTTGTTCCGAGAGAGGAGGCTGTGCATACCACAAGGATCACTAAGGGAGCTTATCATCCGAGAAGCTCATGGAGGAGGACTCATGGGCCACTTTGGTGTCGACAAGACTTAGCAGTGGTCAAGGAGCACTTCTACTGGCCACACATCAAGAGGACAGTAGAAGCACATTGTGCAAGATACCACTTGCAAGAAGGCAAAGTCCCGAGTGCACGGGTTGTATCTCCCACTGCCCATACCAACACATCCATGGGTGGACATCTCGATGGATTTTTGTTCTAGGTCTGCCTAAGATCAACCACAAAGATGCAATCTTTGTAGTGGTGGACAGATTCTCCAAGATGGCACATTTCATCCCATGTGCCAATGTCAATGATGCCACACAAACAGCTGAGCTGTTCTTCAGGAAGATAGTACGGCTTCATGGAGTGCCAAGGACCATCGTATCAGATAGGGACACCAAGTTCCTCAGCCATTTCTGGAGGACCCTTTGGAGAAAACTAGGCACGAAGCTACTCTTCTCAACCACTTGCCATCCTCAAACCGATGGCCAAACTGAAGTTGTCAACAGGACCCTATCAACTCTTCTCAGAACAACACTGGGGAAGAACCTAAAGACTTGGGTGGAGTGCCTGCCATTCATTGAGTTCGCCTACAACCGAGTCGTGCACTCAGCAACCAAGAAGACACCATTTGAAGTGGTATACGGTTTCAACCCTCTCACCCCATTGGAGCAAACACCACTGCCACCAGCTGAGATGACCAACCTCAACGGAGCATCCAAAGCAGAGTTCATAAGGAGGTTACACCAGAAGGTAGCAGAAAATTTGGAGAAGAGGACCGGACAGTACGTGACTCATGCCAACAAGGGAAGAAGGGAGGTGATGTTTCAACCAGGCGATTGGGTGTGGCTACACCTACAGCAGGAGAGGTTCCCAAACCTAAGGAGTTCCAAGCTAGCACCAAGAGGAGATGGACCATTCAGAGTGCTGAGAGGATCAACAACAACGCCTACCGGATCGAGCTACCAGGTGAGTTTAATGTGTCCAATACGTTTAATGTTACTGACTTGGCCCCTTTCCATGCAGATGAACCAGTTTTGAGGACAAAACCTACTGAAGGGGGAGGGAATGATGAGGACATCAGGTCGTACATCCAGCCAGGAGACCAGACTTGCCGACCAGGAAGCTTGCCCGAGACAGCAGGACCATCTGGCGCGCCTGCCGGACCAGACAGTACCGCGGGAACCTCGACCTATAGGACCAGACCGGTCAACATCGCCGGCGGAGAGGCCCAAGCTTCCGGCACACTTGGTGGGGACGTGAATGACACCGCCGGTCCCCCTGATGACACCGCCGACTCCTGGATCAACTTGGCCGGTCCTGAAGTCATTCCCGCCAGTACCGCGCACAATCCAGCCGGTACAGGCCATCCAGCCGAGTACACGCACACTTCCACTTCTACACAAGAGGACTCGGACCAAATGAGCTACCAGCTCCAGGACATGCACTTAGAGGAAGTATCTACACCAGTGGTACCTCCAGGAGCAATGACAAGAAGCAGATCAAGCACTCTTCCACAAATTCAGCTTATCGAGCTGCTTCTAGGAAGAGCTAAGGACAATGGGCCAGAAGAGCAAGAGTCCAAAGGCTTCTCAACAAACATCAGAGACTTGGGCTTTAGTGGCAAGAGAGGTCAGGCCCAAAGATTTTTAACCCTACTCCAAGTCGAAGACTAGGAGCAAGGCGCGTGCATGCCACAAGGACGGCCACCTTCCATTTCTTGGCCATGAGGTAAGTTAAGGTAAGTTTTCAATAAGATATTTGCCTCTTTCTGTTTTGCAGGGTAGGATCTAGAATATTTACATTTATTGAGTCAAAGACATTTTAGGAATAGGTCCTTTTTTGATTATACACTTTTGTATCTTTTCCTTTTGTGCACTTTTGTAAATTTTCCTTTTCTTATTTGAGTCGACCCTAGAAGGTCAAGCTGTCGAGCATATTAATAAGGCTTCTTCCAGCATTGTAGTTTGACAACCTTTTTGCTAATTAATAAAGATCGAATTTTCTTTACAAGTTATTCTCTCAAAGAAGCTTGTGCGCTTAGAACCTAGTTGAGACCAGCCCTCCTAGCTCTAAGTTTGTGATTTATCACGAGGTTCATCACCCCTCGTGTGGTTCACTTCACCCTTCCATCGTTTACCAACCAGAAAACCCCTATCCAGAAGCTAAGGTTGAGTTTCTCACCTAATCTTCTCAAACAGCCCAGCGCATCCTTGAATCAAGGCTTGTATCATTTTGGTATCAGAGCTTAAAGCTCCTAAACCAGGTTGTTTCTATCCTTTGCTTGTTTTGTTCTTGCATTAGTTTAAGTCGCATTCAAGAAAAATCAAAAAAAAACATCAAACTCCAAACCGAGTGCATCTAGCCTCTACGTGTATCACTAGGGTTTAGATTCACTTTTGCATTGCATCACGTTTTCCTTTTGTTTAATCATATTTCCTTTATTTTAAGTTAATTAAAAAAGAAAAGAAAAAGAAAATAGAAAGATACTAAAAGAATTGAATTGGACAGCTAGCACAAGTTGTCTAGGAAGTTTCCTTTTTCGAATTTCCTTTCTTAGATTTTTCCTTTTGCATTTTTTTCAAACCCATATAAAAGAAAACTCTCCTAATAATTTAGGAGCACCCTAATTGTCTTCTTTCTTTGTAGCACACATGGGAGAAGAGAATAGAGGCAGCTGAAGCCATGATGGCCATGTTCACCACACTCCAAACACAACTCGCATCCATAGGCGAGGTTGGAGCGTGGAGAGACCAGTAAGATTCCAGGCCATAAGGCACGTGAGAGCTGAGCAAGACCGTCCTGAGGGTCCTGAGTACCTTAGGACACGGCACGAACAGGAGGAACCCCAGCCAGATGGAGATGAGGACACACAACCTCATAACTATCACCATAGGCCGAGAGGACCTCCACGGCAACCAGAGGCAGAAGATGATGGCTTTGAGCCATATGGTCTTCACCAGAGACCAAGAATGCCTCCTAGACGTCATGAGGATGGAGATGAACACACCTATAACCGGGTAATTCATCCTGATGTTAAACTAACTCCTCCAACTTTTGCAGGAAAAGTAGACCCCGAGGCTTACCTAGATTGGGAGAAGCGAATGGATCATATCTTTGATCACTACAACCAACCAGGACCTAGGAGAGTCTCAATGGCAGTAGCACAACTCACGGACAATGCCCTCATCTGGTGGGATCGTGAGGTATCTGACAGAAGGAGGAAGAGAATGAGGCCCAGACTCATGGGTCGACATGAAAGACCTCATGCGACAAAGGTTGTTCCACCTTACTTTCATAGGGATTTGCGACGTTTTCGTACTCTTAAGCAGGGTACCAGATCAGTAGAGGAGTACTATGAAGAGTTCGAGAGGTTAAGGAACAGATTGGAGCTCAATGATGATGAAGAAGCATTGATGGCACAATTCTTGGATGGACTCCAAGAAAGGATCAGCTGCAAGGTGGAAAGGCAAATCTACAACGACTTCAAGGACTTGTTCCACCTATCTGTGCAAGCTGAACAGCACATCAAACGTAAGAGCCAAGACATCCGCAGCAAGCCTAAGACACCTTGGGCACCAAGCAACATGCCTAAGACAGTGGACAAAGGCAAAAGCGTGAGATCGAGTCAAGGTTCAAGAGCAAGCCTCCTGAACCCACCCGTGACCAGAGAGAGCCTGGTAAGTCTTCTAACCCTCAAAGATCACGTGACATAACTTGTTTCAAGTGCAGGGGACGTGGACACATCTCAAGGAGTGCCCAAACAACCGAGTCATGCTGATTACGGAGGCAGGAGAATATGAGTCCCAAGATGAAGAGGACTATGAACCAGAAGGAGAATATGGTGACATTGAGTACCCTGATGTGGGGAAGTGCTGGTCACTAGACGTATCCTCAGTGCAATGGTGGATCCTTCAGAGACCATCCAAAGGGAGAACATCTTCCACAGCCGTTGCACCATCAAGGGAAAGGTATGTAACCTCATCATAGATGGTGGTTCTTGCACTAACGTTGCTAGTGCGTATATGGTTGATAAGCTAGGTCTAGAGAGACACGGCATCCTCGACCATATAGACTGAGATGGCTTGATGACAAAGTGGAGCTCAAGATTCATGAGCAAGTCACTGTGCCATTCAGTGTGGGCAAGTACCAAGACCAGGTCGTGCGACGTGGTGCCCATGCAAGCTGGCCATCTTCTACTAGGAAGACCATGGCAGTTTGACAAAGAGACCAGGCATGATGGCAGAACCAATCTCTACACCTTCGTGCATGACAAGAGAAAGGTCAGCCTAGCTCCTCTTACACCTGCCCAAGTACATGAGCTACAACTCCAAATGAGTAAGGAAAAGAAACTTGTCAAGTCTAACTTTCTTATTCAACCTAGTCATGTCCGGAGAGCTTTAGCCTCAAGGACTTAATGTTACTAATGGTTTTCAAGGAAGTGTTGAGTATAGAACAGGGACAGGTAGAGCTACCTCATGAAGTAGCAACACTCCTCAACAAATTCCAGGATGTATTTCCAGAGGAGATACCAGCAGGCTTGCCTCCTTTACGTGGCATAGAACACCAGATTGATCTAGTGCCCGGAGCAGCCCTGCCCAACCGCCAGCCTACGGATGAGTCCAGAGGAGTCCAAGGAGCTTGAGAAGCAAGTCAAGGAGCTCCTGGAGAAAGGATATGTTCGAGAGAGCCTCAGTCCATGTGCTGTACCAGTGCTACTAGTGCCCAAGAAGGATGGGACTTGGCGCATGTGCGTGGACTGCCGAGCAATCAACAACATCACAGTCAAGTATAGGCATCCAATACCACGACTGGATGACATGCTAGATGAGCTGAGTGGAGCCACGGTCTTCTCCAAGATAGACCTCAAAAGTGGATACCACCAGGTAAGAATGAAGGAAGGTGATGAGTGGAAGACTGCTTTCAAGACAAAGCAAGGGCTCTCGAGTGGACAGTCATGCCATTTGGCTTGACTAATGCCCCAAGCACCTTCATGCCTTATGAACCAAGTTCTTAGGGTACATCAGTAAGTTTGTAGTTTATTTTGATGACATACTTGTTTATAGTAAGTGCCTACGAACACCTCACACATCTTGAGATGGTACTTAAAACCCTTCAAGAAGAGCTTTATGCCAATCTCAAGAAGTGCACCTTTACTGATAAGCTTGTCTTTTAGGTTTTGTTGTGAGTTCACAGGGCCTACAGGTTGATGAAGAAGATTCGAGCCATACAAGAATGGCCAACACCAGGAAACATCAGCCAAGTAAGGAGCTTCCACGGACTGGCCAGCTTCTATAGGAGATTCGTGCCCAACTTCAGCAGTATTGCCTCACCACTGACGGCAGTAGTGAAGAAGAACGTGGATTCAGCTGGGGAGAAGCTCAGGAGAAGGCATTCAGGCCTTGAAGGACAGCCTTACACAGCACCAGTGTAGTCCTTCCCGGACTTCAACAAGACGTTTGAAGTGGAGTGTGATGCCTCTGGAATAGGCATAAAAGCAGTGCTAACTCAAGGAGGGAGACCAGTGGCATACTTCAGTGAGAAGCTAGGTGGTGCCTCACTGAACTACCCCACTTACGACAAGGAGCTTTATGCCCTTGTCCGAGCATTGGAGACTTGGCAGAATTACTTGCTGTCCAAGGAGTTTGTGATCCACACTGATCATGAGACTCTCAAACACTTCATAGGGCAAACCAACTCTTCTCAGAACTACACTAGGGAAGAACCTAAAGAATTGGGTGCAGTGCCTGCCATTCATAGAGTTCTCTTACAACCGAGCCGTGCACTCAGCAACCAAGAAGACACCATTTGAAGTGGTATACGGCTTCAACCCTCTCACCCCATTGGAGTAAACACCACTACCACCAGCTGAGATGACCACCCTCAATGGAGCATCCAAGGTAGAGTTCATAAGGAGGTTACACCAGATGGTAGCAGAAAACTTGGAGAAGAGGACCGGACAGTACGTGACTCATGCCAACAAGGGAAGAAAGGAGGTGATCTTTCAACCAGGCGATTGGGTGTGGCTACACCTACGGCAGGAGAGGTTCCCAAACCTAAGGAGTTCCAAGCTAGCACCAAGAGGATATGGACCATTCAGAGTGCTCGAGAGGATCAACAACAACGCCTACCGGATCGAGCTCCCAGGTGAGTTTAATGTGTCCAATACGTTCAATGTTACTGACTTAGCCCCTTTCCATGTAGATGAACAAGTTTTGAGGACAAAACCTACTGAAGAGGGAGGGGATGATGAGGACATCAGGTCGTACATCCAGCCCGGAGACCAGACTGGCCAACCAGGAAGCTTGCCCGAGACAGCTGGGCCATCTGGCATGCCTGCCGGTCCAAGCAGTACCGCCGGACCCTCGACCAATAGGACCAGAGCAACCAGCATTGCCGGCAGAGAGGCCCAAGCTTCCGGCACACTTGGTGGGGACGTGGATGACACCGCCGGTCCCCTTGGTGATGCCACCAACTCCGGGATCAACTTGGCTGGTCCTGAAGGCATTCCGGCCAGTACCTCGCACAGTCCAGCCAGTACAGCCGATCCAGCCGAGTGCACGAGCAATTCAACTTCCACACAAGGAAACTCGGACCAGATAAGCTACCAGCTTCAGGACATGCATCTAGAGGAAGTATCCACACCAGTAGTGCCACCAGGAGCAATGACAAGAAGCAGATCAAGGGCACTCTTCCACAAATTCAGCTTATGGGTACAAGCTCCTAGAGGAAGATCAGCTCACAATGGGCCAGAAGTAAAAGTGAGTCCAAAGGCTTCTCAACAACACAAGGAACATCAGAGACTTGGGCTTTAGTGGCAAGAGAGGTCAGGCCCAAAGATTTTAACCCAACTCAAGTCAAGACTAGAGCAAGGATGCCACAAGGACGCCACCTTCCATTTCTTGGCCATGAGGTGTAAGGTAATTTTCAATAATAAATGCCTCTTCTGTTTTGCAGGGTAGGATCTAGAATATTTTACTTTATTGAGTCAAGGACATTTTAGGAATAGGTCCTTTTTCGATTATACACTTTTGTATCTTTTCCTTGTGCACTTTTGTAAGTTTTCCTTTTCTTATTTGGGTCGACCCTAGAAGGTCAAGCTGTCGAGCATATTAATAAGGCTCCTTCCAGCATTGTAGTTGGACAACCTTTTTGATATTAATAAAGATAGAACTTTTTCCCCAACAAGTTTTCTCTCAAGAATCTTGTGCGCTTAGAATCTAGTTGAGACCAGCCCTCCTAGCTCTAAGTTTGTGATTTATCACGAGGTTCATCACCCCTCGTGTGGTTCACTTCACCTTCCATCGAATACCAACCAGAAAACCCCTATCCAGAAGCCTAAGGTGAGTTTCTCACCTAACTTCTACAAACAGCCCACAGCAACATCCTTGAATCAAGGCTTGTATCACAGACTTAGAACTCATGGGTTGCATCACCAATGAATGGTTGTCTTCAGCCTGATTGGTAGTTCAGTATATATGCTAGAGATTCCTCCTGACTGAGAATGATGGAGCTCAAGATTGAGCAAGTCACTGTGCCATTCAGTGTGGCAAGTACCAAGGTGTGCCCATGCTGGCCATCTTGGAAGACCATGGCAGTTTGACAAAGACCAGGCATGATGAACCAATCTACACTTTGTGCATGACAAAGAAAGGTCAGCATCCTCTTACACCTGCCCAGGTACATGAGCAACTCAAATGATCTGATGTCCGCTTTAGCCTCCAATGTTACTAATGGTTTTCAAAGAAGTCAGGTAGAGCTACCTCTGAAGTAGCAGTTCAGGATGTATTTCCAGAGGAGATACCAGCTGTGGCATAGAGATTAGTGCCCGGAGCAAGCCTACGGATGAGTCAGAGAGTCTATCAAAGCTCCTGGAGAAAGGCTGAGAGATCATGTCAACTAGTGCCCAAGAAGGATGGGACTTGGCCTGCAGCAATCAACAACATCACAGTCATTCCATACCACGATGACATGCTAGATGAGCTGAGTGGAGCCAAAGATAGACCTCAAAGTGGATACCACCAGGTCAGGATGAAGGAAGGTGATGAATGGAAGACTGCTTTCAAGTGCAGTCATGCCATTGGCTTGACTAATGTTGCGCCTTATGAACCAAGTTCTTAGGGCGTACATCAGTAAGTTGGTAGTTTATTTGATGACAATAGTAAGTGCCTTGAAACACTCACATCTTGAGATGGTACTTAAAACCCTTGACAAGAAGAGCTTTATAATCTCAAGAAGTGCATCCTGATAAACTTGTTTTTAGGTTTTGTTGTAAGTTCACAGGGCCTATTGATGAAGAAGATGAGCCATTCAGCCAGTAAGGAGCTTCCACGGACTGGCCAGCTAAGGAGATTCGTGCAACTTCAGCAGTATTGCCTCACCACAGCAGTAGTGAAGAAGAACAGCTCAGGAGAAGGCATTCCAGGCCTTGAAGGACAGCCTTACACACACCAGTGTCCTGCCCGACTTCATTTGAAGTGGAGTGTGATGCCTCTGGAATAGGCATAGGAGCAGTGCTAACCCAAGGAGGAGACCAGTGGCATACAGAGCTAGGTGGTGCCTCACTGAACTTATGGGAGATGCCCTTGTCCGAGCATTGTTGGCAGCATTACTTGCTGTCCAAGGAGTTGTGATCCACTGATCACGAGACTCAAACACCTCAGAGGGCAAACCAATCTCAGAGGAGACATGCCAGGTGGATGGAGTTCATAGACCTATCAAGTACAAGAAGGGCAAAGACAATGTAGCCGATGCACTATCAAGGAGGTTTGCCTTGATATCAACCATGGAGGCAAAGGTCCTAGGATTGCACATCAAGGACCTATACAAGGATGATCCTGACCCTGAGAGCTACAAGTGTTCATGGCAAGTTTACATCCATGAGGATTCTTGTTCCGAGTGTGGGAGCTTATCATCCGAGAAGCTCATGGAGGACTCATGGGCCACTTTGGTGTACAAGACTCTAGCAGTGGTCAAGGAGCACTTCTACTGGCCACATCAACAGTAGAAGCTCATTGTGCAAGATGCTCACTTGCAGAAGGCAAAGTCAGTGCAACCTCACGGGTTGTATCTCCCACTGCCCATACCCACATCCATGGGTGGACATCTCGGACTTTGTTCTAGGTCTGCGATCAACCAAAAGATGCAATCTTTGTAGTGGTGACAGATTCTCCAAGATGCACACTTCAGTGCCAATGTCAATGATGCTGAGCTGTTCTTCAGGGATAGCTTCATGGAGTGCCAAGGACCATCATCAGACAGGGACACCAAGTTGGAGGACCCTTTGAGAAAGCTAGCACAAGCTGCCATCCTCAAACCGATGGCCAAACTGAAGTTGTCAACAGGACACTATCAACTCTTCTCAGAACTACACTAGTAAAGACTTGGGTGGAGTGCCTGCCATTCATAGAGTTCACAACCCCCACTCAGTTTGAAGTGTATAGGCTTCCCTCTCACATTGGAGCAAACCACTACCACCAGCTGAGATGACCAACCTCAGAGCATGGCAGAGTTCATAGCTCCTGAAGGAAGCCTTGATGCGGCTTGTTTGCTCGGCGCCAAACTCACATGAATTCTGCATCAGGTGATTTGGTATTCGGTGGAGGGTAAGTGTCATCAGATTAGTGATTGGTCCTTGATGTGGTTGGCTAGGACCTTCTGGTTCAAACGGTTCTCACAAACCTCTTGAGTGGTGATACAAGCCTTGATTCAAGGATGTATGCGTGGGCTGTTTGTAGAAGATTAGGTGAGAAACTCAACCTTAGGCTTCTGGATAGGGGTTTTCTGGTTGGTAAACGATGGAAGGGTGAAGTGAACCACACGAGGGTGATGAACCTCGTGATAAATCACAAACTTAGAGCTAGGAGGGCTGGTCTCAACTAGGTTCTAAGCGCACAAGATTCTTGAGAGAAAACTGTAGGAAAAAGTTCTACTTTATTAATAATCAAAAGGTTGTCGAACTACAATGCTGGAAGGAGCCTTATTAATATGCTCGACAGCTTGACCTTCTAGGGTCGACTCAAATAAGAAAAGGAAAGTTTACAAAAGTGCACAAAAGGAAAAGATACAAAAGTGTATAACGAAAAAGGACCTATTCCTAAAATGTTCTTGACTCAAAATGTAAAGCAACTAGATCCTACCCTGCAAAACAGAAAGAGGCATATATTGAATGTAAACTTACCTTAACTCACCTCACGGCCAAGAAATGGAAGGTGGCGTCCTTGTGGCATGCACGCCTTGCTCCTAGTCTTCGACTTGGAGTAGGGTTAAAATCTTTGGGCCCTGACCTCTCTTGCCACTAAAGCCCAAGTCTCTGATGTTCCTTGTGTTGTTGAGAAGCCTTTGGACTCTAATTTGCTCTTTGGCCCATTGTCCTTAGCTGCTCTTCCTCTAGAAGCTTGTCGACCCATAAGCTGAATTTGTGGAAGAGTGCTTGATCTGCTTCTTGTCATTGCTCCTGGAGGTACCACTGGTGTAGATACCTCTAAGTGCATGTCCTGGAGCTGGTAGCTCATTTGGTCCGAGTCCTCTTGTGTAGAAGTGGAAGTGCGTGTACTCGGCTGGATGGCCTGTACCGGCTGGATTGTGCGGTACTGGCCGGAATGACTTCAGGACCGCCAAGTTGATCCCGGAGTCGGCGGTGTCATCAGGGGACCGGCGGTGTCATTCACGTCCCCACCAAGTGTGCCGGAAGCTTGGGCCTCTCCGCGATGTTGACCGGTCTGGTCCTATAGGTCGAGGGTCCGGCACTGTCTGGTCCGCAGCGCAGATGGTCCTGCTGTCTCGGCAAGCTTCCTGGTCGGCCAGTCTGGTCTCCTGGCTGGATGTACGACCTGATGTCCTCATCATTCCCTCCTCTTCAGTAGGTTTTGTCCTCAAACTGGATCATCTGCATGGAAAGGGGCCAAGTCAGTAACATTGAACGTATTGGACACATTAAACTCACCTGGAAGCTCGATCCGGTAGGCGTTGTTGTTGATCCTCTCGAGCACTCTGAATGGTCCATCTCCTCTTGGTGCTAGCTTGGAACTCCTTAGGTTTGGGAACCTCTCCTGCCGTAGGTGTAGCCACACCCAATCGCCTGGTTGAAAGATCACCTCCTTTCTTCCTTTGTTGGCATGAGTCACGTACTGTCCGGTCCTCTTCTCCAAGTTCTCTGCTACCTTCTGGTGTAACCTCCTTATGAACTCTGCTTTGGATGCTCCGTTGAGGTTGGTCATCTCAGCTGGTGGCAGTGGTGTTTGCTCCAATGGGGTGAGAGGGTTGAAGCCGTATACCACTTCAAATGGTGTCTTCTTGGTTGCTGAGTGCACGGCTCGGTTGTAGGCGAACTCAATGAATGGCAGGCACTCCACCCAAGTCTTTAGGTTCTTCCCTAGTGTTGTTCTGAGAAGAGTTGATAGGGTCCTGTTGACAACTTCAGTTTGGCCATCGGTTTGAGGATGGCAAGTGGTTGAGAAGAGTAGCTTCGTGCCTAGCTTTCTCCAAAGGGTCCTCCAGAAATGGCTGAGGAACTTGGTGTCCCTATCTGATACGATGGTCCTTGGCACTCCATGAAGCCGTATATCTCCCTGAAGAACAGCTCAGCTGTTTGTGTGGCATCATTGACATTGGCACATGGGATGAAGTGTGCCATCTTGGAGAATCTGTCCACCACTACAAAGATTGCATCTTTGTGGTTGATCTTGGGCAGACCTAGAACAAAATCCATCGAGATGTCCACCCATGGATGTGTTGGTATGGGCAGTGGGAGATACAACCCGTGAGGTTGCACTCGGGACTTTGCCTTCTTGCAAGTGATGCATCTTGCACAATGTGCTTCTACTGTCCTCTTGATGTGTGGCCAGTAGAAGTGCTCCTTGACCACTGCTAGAGTCTTGTCGACACCAAAGTGGCCCATGAGTCCTCCTCCATGAGCTTCTCGGATGATAAGCTCCCTTAGTGATCCTTGTGGTATGCACAGCCTTCTTTCTCGGAACAAGAATCCCTCATGGATGTAGAATTTGCCATGACTCCTGTGCTACACTCCTTGTAGCTCTCAGCAAGGTCAGGATCATCCTTGTATAGATCCTTGATGTGCTCGAATCCTAGGACCTTTGCCTCCATGGTTGATATCAAGGCAAACCTCCTTGATAGTGCATCGGCTACCACATTGTCTTTGCCCTTCTTGTACTTGATGATGTACGGAAGGTCTCTATGAACTCCATCCACCTGGCATGTCTCCTCTTGAGATTGGTTTGCCCTCTGAGGTGTTTGAGAGTCTCGTGATCAGTGTGGATCACAAACTCCTTGGACAGCAAGTAATGCTGCCAAGTCTCCAATGCTCGGACAAGGGCATAGAGCTCCTTGTCATAAGTGGGGTAGTTCAGTGAGGCACCACCTAGCTTCTCACTGAAGTATGCCACTGGTCTCCCTCCTTGGGTTAGCACTGCTCCTATGCCTATTCCAGAGGCATCACACTCCACTTCAAACGCCTTGTTGAAGTCGGGAAGGACTAGCACTGGTGCGTGTGTAAGGCTGTCCTTCAAGGCCTGGAATGCCTTCTCCTGAGCTTCTCCCCAGCTGAATCCCACGTTCTTCTTCACTACTGCCGTCAGTGGTGAGGCAATACTGCTGAAGTTGGGCACGAATCTCCTATAGAAGCTGGCCAGTCCGTGGAAGCTCCTTACTTGGCTGATGTTTCCTGGTGTTGGCCATTCTTGTATGGCTCGAATCTTCTCTTCATCAACCTGTAGGCCCTGTGAACTCACAACAAAACCTAAAAAGACAAGCTTATCAGTACAAAGGTGCACTTCTTGAGATTGGCATAAAGCTCTTCTTGTCGAAGGGTTTTAAGGACCATCTCAAGATGTGTGAGGTGTTCCGTAGGCACTTACTATAAACAAGTATGTCATCAAAGTAAACTACTACAACTTACTGATGTACGCCCTAAGAACTTGGTTCATAAGGCATGAAGGTGCTTGGGGCATTAGTCAAGCCAAATGGCATGACTGTCCACTCAGAGTCCTTGCTTTGTCTTGAAAGCAGTCTTCCACTCATCACCTTCCTTCATTCTTACCTGGTGGTATCCACTTTTGAGGTCTATCTTGGAAGACCGTGGCTCCACTCAGCTCATCTAGCATGTCATCCAGTCGTGGTATTGGATGCCTATACTTGACTGTGATGTTGTTGATTGCTCGGCAGTCCACACACATGCGCCAAGTCCCATCCTTCTTGGGCACTAGTAGCACTGGTACAGCACATGGACTGAGGCTCTCTCGAACATATCCCTTCTCCAGGAGCTCCTTGACTTGCTTCTCAAGCTCCTTGGACTCCTCTGGACTCATCCGTAGGCTGGCCGGTTGGGCAGGGCTGCTCCGGGCACTAGATCAATCTGGTGTTCTATGCCACGTAAAGGAGGCAAGCCTGCTGGTATCTCCTCTGGAAATACATCCTGGAATTTGTTGAGGAGTGTTGCTACTTCATGAGGTAGCTCTACCTGTCCCTGTTCTATACTCAACACTTCCTTGAAAACCATTAGTAACATTAAGTCCTTCGAGGCTAAAGCTCTCCGGACATGACTAGGTTGAATAAGAAAGTTAGACTTGACAAGTTTCTTTTCCTTACTCATTTGGAGTTGTAGCTCATGTACTTGGGCAGGTGTAAGAGGAGCTAGGCTGACCTTTCTCTTGTCATGCACGAAGGTGTAGAGATTGGTTCGCCATCATGCCTGGTCTCTTTGTCAAACTGCCATGGTCTTCCTAGTAGAAGATGGCCAGCTTGCATGGGCACCACGTCGCGACCTGGTCTTGGTACTTGCCCACACTGAATGGCACAGTGACTTGCTCATGAATCTTGAGCTCCACTTTGTCATCAAGCCATCTCAGTCTATATGGTCGAGGATGCCGTGTCCTCTCTAGACCTAGCTTATCAACCATATATGCACTAGCAACGTTAGTGCAAGAACCACCATCTATGATGAGGTTACATACCTTTCCCTTGATGGTGCAACGGCTGTGGAAGATGTTCTCCCTTTGGATGGTCTCTGAAGGATCCACCATTGCACTGAGGATACGTCTAGTGACCAGCACTTCCCCACATCAGGGTACTCAATGTCACCATATTCTCCTTCTGGTTCATAGTCCTCTTCATCTTGGGACTCATATTCTCCTGCCTCCGTAATCAGCATGACTCGTTGTTTGGGCACTCCTTGAGATGTGTCCACGTCCCTGCACTTGAAACAAGTTATGTCACGTGATCTTTGAGGGTTAGAAGACTTACCAGGCTCTCTCTGGTCACGGGTGGGTTCAGGAGGCTTGCTCTTGAACCTTGACTCGATCTCTACGCTTTTGCCTTTGTCCACGTCTTAGGCATGTTGCTTGGTGCCCAAGGTGTCTTAGGCTTGCTGCGGATGTCTTGGCTCTTACGTTTGATGTGCTGTTCAGCTTGCACAGATAGGTGGAACAAGTCCTTGAAGTCGTTGTAGATTTGCCTTTCCACCTTGCAGCTGATCCTTTCTTGGAGTCCATCCAAGAATTGTGCCATCAATGCTTCTTCATCATCATTGAGCTCCAATCTGTTCCTTAACCTCTCGAACTCTTCATAGTACTCCTCTACTGATCTGGTACCCTGCTTAAGAGTACGAAAACGTTGCAAATCCCTATGAAAGTAAGGTGGAACAAACCTTTGTCGCATGAGGTCTTTCATGTCGACCCATGAGTCTACGGGTCTCATTCTCTTCCTCCTTCTGTCAGATACCTCACGATCCCACCAGATGAGGGCATTGTCCGTGAGTTGTGCTACTGCCATTGAGACTCTCCTAGGTCCTGGTTGGTTGTAGTGATCAAAGATATGATCCATTCGCTTCTCCCAATCTAGGTAAGCCTCGGGTCTACTTTTCCTGCAAAACTTGGAGGAGTTAGTTTAACATCAGGATGAATTACCCGGTTATAGGTGTGTTCATCTCCATCCTCATGACGTCTAGGAGGCATTCTTGGTCTCTGGTGAAGACCATATGGCTCAAAGCCATCATCTTCTGCCTCTGGTTGCCGTGGAGGTCCTCTCGGCCTATGGTGATAGTTATGAGGTTGCGTGTCCTCATCTCCATCTGGCTGGGGTTCCTCCTGTTCGTGCCGTGTCCTAAGGTACTCAGGACCCTCAGGACGGTCTTGCTCAGCTCTCACGTGCCTTATGGCCTGGAATCTTACTGGTCTCTCCACGCTCCAACCTCTCGCCTATGGATGCGAGTTGTGTTTGGAGTGTGGTGAACATGGCCATCATGGCTGCGTCTCTATTCTCTTCTCCCATGTGTGCTACAAAGAAAGAAGACAATTAGGGTGCTCCTAAATTATTAGGAGGTTTTCTTTTATATGGGTTTGAAAAATGCAAAAGGAAAAATCTAAGAAAGGAAATTGAAAAAAAAAGGAAACTGAATTCAAATTCTTTTAGTATCTTTTCTATTTTCTTTTCTTTTCTTTTTAATTAACTTAAAATAATGGAAATATGAAAACAAAAGGAAAACGTGATGCAATGCAAAAGTGAATCTAAACCCTAGTGATACACGTAGGAGGCTAGATGCACTCGGTTTGGAGTTTGATGTTATTTTTTGATTTTCTTGAATGCGACTTAAACTAATGCAAGAACACAAAACAAAACAAGCAAAAGGATAGAAACAACCTGGTTTAGGAGCTTTAAGCTCTGATACCAAAATGATACAAGCCTTGATTCAAGGATGTATGCGTGGGCTGTTTGTAGAAGATTAGGTGAGAAACTCAACCTTAGGCTTCTGGATAGGGGTTTTCTGGTTGGTAAACGATGGAAGGGTGAAGTGAACCACACGAGGGTGATGAACCTCGTGATAAATCACAAACTTAGAGCTAGGAGGGCTGGTCTCAACTAGGTTCTAAGCGCACAAGTTCTTGAGAGAAAGCTTGTAGGAAAAAGTTCTACTTTATTAATAATCAAAAGGTTGTCGAACTACAATGCTGGAAGGAGCCTTATTAATATGCTCGACAGCTTGACCTTCTAGGGTCGACTCAAATAAGAAAAGGAAAGTTTACAAAAGTGCACAAAAAAAGATACAAAAGTGTATAACGAAAAAGGACCTATTCCTAAAATGTTCTTGACTCAAAATGTAAAGCAACTAGATCCTACCCTGCAAAACAGAAAGAGGCATATATTCGAATGTAAACTTACCTTAACTCACCTCACGGCCAAGAAATGGAAGGTGGCCGTCCTTGTGGCATGCATGCCTTGCTCCTAGTCTTCGACTTGGAGTAGGGTTAAAATCTTTGGGCCCTGACCTCTCTTGCCACTAAAGCCCAAGTCTCTGATGTCCTTGTGTTGTTGAGAAGCCTTTGGACTCTTCCTTGCTCTTCTGGCCCATTGTCCTTAGCGATCTTCCTCTAGAAGCTTGTCGACCCATAAGCTGAATTTGTGGAAGAGTGCCTTGATCTGCTTCTTGTCATTGCTCCTGGAGGTACCACTGGTGTAGATACTTCCTCTAAGTGCATGTCCTGGAGCTGGTAGCTCATTTGGTCCGAGTCCTCTTGTGTAGAAGTGGAAGTGCGTGTACTCGGCTGGATGGCTGTACCGGCTGGATTGTGCGTACTGGCCGGAATGACTTCAGGACCGCCAAGTTGATCCCGAGTCGGCGGTGTCATCAGGGGACCGGCGGTGTCATTCACGTCCCCACCAAGTGTGCGGAAGCTTGGGCCTCTCCGCGATGTTGACCGGTCTGGTCCTATAGGTCGAGGGTCCGCGGTACTGTCTGGTCCGCAGGCGTGCCAGATGGTCCTGCTGTCTCGGGCAAGCTTCCTGGTCGGCCAGTCTGGTCTCCTGGCTGGATGTACGACCTGATGTCCTCATCACTCTCACCAGTATTTGTCCAGAAGGATGATAAGCGATGGCCGACCATAAAGTACACCCAAACTCAGCCATGGGAGCTTCTGGCCGGGCGGTGATGACATGGGCGACATGGCTGGATCAAAGCAAGATGCTTAGAACTCCGTTGAAGATCCCAACTGTGTAGCTACAAGCCTGGATCAGAAGAGATTCTTCCCTATGTTGGCATGACAACGGAGCTCCATGACAAGAAGGGAATCTCCTTATGAACTTGCCTTGGATGCCTTGACAAATCTCAGCTTGTGGATGGCTCAAGGGCTAGAGGAAACTTCTACCATGGCCTTGGTTCTAGCCTCGCAAACCTAAAGGCACTTCACCAACCTGTTCTTCTAAAGTGCATGATTCTCATGTCTGGCAAACAAGAGGTCAAGATTTGGCTACATCACAATTGAAAGGCAAGGTAATCCGTATAGCTTCATTTGGTCTTGGAGATGATTCCTTTCACTTATTCCTTTCAGAAAATAGCTTAATTTAACTTGACATTGAATCATGAATGAAGTATCCACTAGAGGAAAGATGCATGTTGTATTTTCCTTCAGTTAATTTTGTAATTTGTGTAGTAAGGCTCAAATATTACAGGACTTTCATTCAAAAGATCTACCTAATATCCTTTGATCCGAATATTTAAGTTGACAAAGTTCAGATGATCCAAGCATCATGTGGTACTTCACAAGAACAAGGGTTAACTTGCAAAACTCCCACACTTTGTCTCTCAAGGATCCTAATTGTGGTCCAGATTTGCCTAATGCTCAATAAAATCTTATATCTAGCCTTTTGTTCAATCCTAACACATGTATCTTATGTGCATGACAGTAATTTATCCTTTTCAGATGGTTTTTGCGATTGTTTCATTTTGTTGTGGCTGGATAACTGGCCATGAGCTATTGGACTACAACTGCAAAATGATGTCTAGAAAGACCATTGTGCCACAATCAATGACGTAGGACTCATGAACGTCTCCACTTCACATCTTCCTTAGGGTGGTGCCTCTCAAGCAAGCTTCGCCTTCACATCTCGAGCATTTTCTCTTGTGCAAGAGGTCACCCAAAGATTTGTAACCTACTCAGTGCTGCCGAAGCGGCGTGCTGCCATACGCCACTTTTCCATTTCTTGGTCAGAGGTAAGTTGGTAAGTTTACAATTATATATTCTTTCTGTTTTGCAGGGTGGACTAACCCTTTCCATTTATTGATCAAGAACATTTTAGGTTAGTTGTCCTTTTTGGTTATTTTGGACTTTTGTACTTTTGTGCATCTTTTCTTTTTTTGTGCCTAGAAGGTCAAGCTGCGAGCATATTAATAAGGCTCCTTGATTGTAGTTGAAACTTTTGATATCAATAAAGATCAACTTTTCTCTTTGTTTTCTCTTATATTAAACCTAGTTGAGACCTGATCCTAGCATCAAAGTGATTTATCACAGGATCGACCCTCTGTGGTTCATTCACCAGGAATTCCCGAGAAGCCTAAGGAGTCGATCTTGTCAACAGAGTATACACCTTGAATCAGGCTTGTATAGGACAGAGGTAACTCCTAAACGGTTGTTCTATCCCTTAAGTCTCTTTCACTTAGTTGGGCTTGAAGACAAAAATCCCCTGCTGTGCCTAGCCTCCTTGGTTATCCTGAAGTTTCATTGCGGCCAGTATTTGCATTCACAATTCCAATTTGCAAAATCGAGAAAAGAACGAGGAAAGAAACTTCCAACTTCAAGATTCAATTGGACTCGAAAATGAGAAGTCCAGACTTGTGCACTTAGAGGAAGTATCGACAATTTGGTACCTCCAAAACCCTCCACAAATTCAGCTTTGGAAGCTTCTAGACCAGAGCTATGGGCCATTTAGTCTTCTTTCTTTGTAGCAGGGCACCCATGGGAGAAAGAATTCATTTCTGGCCATGGCCGTGAGGTTAAGTTTAAAATATATGCCTCTTTCTGTTTTGCAGGGTAGGACCTGAGTCAAAACATTTTAGGAATAGGTCCTATAGTATGCACTTTTGTAGGTCGACCCTAGAAGGTCAAGATATTAATAAGGCAGCATTGTAGTAGACTTTTCAGGCGCTTAGAACCTAGTTGAGACCAGCCCTCCTAGCTCTAAGTTTGTGATTTATCACGAGGTTCATCACCCTCGTGTGGTTCAGAAAACCCCTATCCAGAAGCCTAAGGTTGAGTTTCTCACCTAATCTGTACATCCTTGACTTGTATCATTTTGGTATCAGAGCTTAAAGCTCCTTTGTTTCTATCCTTTTGCTTGGCATTAGTTTAAGATTCTGTGCATCTAGCCTCCTACGGTATCACTAGGGTTTAGATTCAGCCATTCGCATATTTCCATTAATTTTAAGTTAACTCCCCAGCCCTTTAGTGGACATAACTTGTCTTCTTTCTTTGTAGCACACCATGGAATAGAGACAGAATGATGGCCATGTTCACCACACTAAACACAACTCGCATCCGAGAGGTTGGACCAGGCCATAAGGCACGTGATTCCTGAGGGTCCTGAACCTTAGGACAGAAGGAGGAACCCCAGCCAGATGGAGATGAGGACTCATAACTATCACCATAGGCCGAGCCTCCATGGCTTTGAGCCATATGGTCTTCACCAGAGACCAAGAATGCCTCCTAGACGTCATGAGGATGGAGATGAACACACCTACAACCGGGTAATTCATCCTGATGTTAAACTAACTCCTCCAAGTTTTGCAGGAAAAGTAGACCCCGAGGCTTACCTAGATTGGGAGAAGCGAATGGATCATATCTTTGATCACTACAACCAACCAGGACCTAGGAGAGTCTCAATGGCAGTAGCACAACTCACGGACAATGCCCTCATCTGGTGGGATCGTGAGGTATCTGACAGAAGGAGGAAGAGAATGAGACTAGACTCATGGGTGGACATGAAAGACCTCATGCGACAAAGGTTTGTTCCACCTTACTTTCATAGATTTGCAACGTCGTTTTGTACTCTTAAGCAGGGTACCAGATCAGTAGAAGTACTATGAAGAGTTCGAGAGTTAAGGAACAGATTGGAGCTCAATGATGATGAAGAAGCATTGATGGCACAATTCTTGGATGGACTCAAGAAAGGATCAGCTGAGTGGAAAGGCAAATCTACAGACTTCAAAGACTTGTTCCACCTATCTGTGCAAGCTGCAGCACATCAAACGTAAGAGCCAAGACATCCGCAGCAAGCCTAAGACACCTTGGGCACCAAGCAACATGCCAAGCACAAAGGCAAAAGCATAGAGATCGAGTCAAGGTTCAAGAGCAAGCCTCCTGAACCCACCCGTGACCAGAGAGAGCCTGGTAAGTCTTCTAACCCTCAAAGATCACGTGACATAACTTGTTTCAGGGACACATCTCAAGGAGTGCCCAAACAACCGAGTCCTGATTAAGCAGGAGAATATGAGTCCCAAGATGAAGAGGACTATGAGACCAGAAGGAGAGACATTGAGTACCCTGATGTGAAGTGCTGGTCACTAGACGTATCCTCAGTGCAATGGTGGATCCTTCAGAGACCATCCAAAGGAGAACATCTTCCACAGCGTTGCACCATCAAGGGAAAGGTATGTAACCTCATCATAGATGGTGGTTCTTGCACTAACGTTGCTAGTGCTATGGTTGATAAGCTAGGTCTAGAGAGACACGCATCCTCGACCATATAGACTGAGATGGCTCGATGACAAAGTGGAGCTCAAGATTCATGAGCAAGTCACTGTGCCATTCAGTGTGGGCAGTACCAAGACAACGTGGTGCCCATGCAAGCTGGCCATCTTCTACTAGGAAGACCATGGCAGTTTGACAAAGAGACCAGGCATGATGGCGAACCAATCTCTACACCTTCGTGCATGACAAGAGAAAGGTCAGCCTAGCTCCTCTTACACCTGCCCAAGTACACGAGCTACAACTCCAAATGAGTAAGGAAAAGAAACATCAAGTCTAATTTTCTTATTCAACATGTCCGGAGAGCTTTAGCCTCGAAGGATTTAATGTTACTAATGGTTTTCAAGGAAGTGTTGAGTATAGAACAGGGACAGGTAGAGCTACCTCCTGAAGTAGCAACTCTCCTCAACAAATTCCAGGATGTATTTCCAGAGGAGATACCAGCAGGCTTGCCTCCTTTACGTGGCATAGAACACCAGATTGATCTAGTGCCCGGAGCAGCCGACCGGCCAGCCTACCGGATGAGTCAGAGGAGTCCAAGGAGCTTGAGAAGCAAGTCAAGGAGCTCCTGGAGAAAGGATATGTTGAGAGAGCCTCAGTCCATGTGCTGTACCTTGCTAAAGAAGGATGGGACTTGGCGCATGCGTGGACTGCCGAGCAATCAACAACATCACAGTAAGGGCATCCAATACCACTGGATGACATGCTAGATGAGCTGAGTGGAGCCACGGTCTTCTCAAGATAGACCTCAAAGTGGATACCACCAGGTAAGAATGAAGGAAGGTGATGAGTGGAAGACTGCTTTCAAGACAAAGCAAGGGCCTGGTGGACAGTCATGCCATTTGGCTTGACTAATGCCCCAACACCTTCATGCGCCTTATGAACCAAGTTCTTAGGGCGTACATCAGTAAGTTTGTAGTAGTTTACTTGATGACATTTTTTATAGTAAGTGCCTTCACACATCTTGAGATGGTACTTAAAACCCTTCGACAAGAAGAGCTTTATGCCAATCTCAAGAAGTGCACGTACTGATAAACTTGTCTTTTAGGTTTTGTTGTGAGTTCACAGGGCCTACAGGTTGATGAAGAGAAGATTCGAGCCATACAAGAATGGCCAACACCAGGAAACATCAGCCAAGTAAGGAGCTTCCACGGACTGGCCAGCTTTATAGGAGATTCGTGCCCAACTTCAGCAGTATTGCCTCACCACTTGGCAGTAGTGAAGAAGAACGTGGGATTCAGCTGGGAGAAGCTCAGGAGAAGGCATTCAAGGCCTTGAAGGACAGCCTTACACGCACCAGTTGGAGAGTGTGATGCCTCTGGAATAGGCATAGGAGCAGTGCTAACCCAGGAGGGAGACCAGTGGCATACTTCAGTGAGAAGCTAGGTGGTGCCTCACTGAACTATGACAAGGAGCTCTATGCCCTTGTCCGAGCATTGGAGACTTGGCAGCATTACTTGCTGTCCAAGGAGTTGTGATCACTGATCACGAGACTCTCAAACACCTCAGAGGGCAAACCAATCTCAAGAGGAGACATGCCAGGTGGATGGAGTTCATAGTTCAAGTACAAGAAGGGCAAAGATAATGTGGTAGCCGATGCACTATCAAGGAGGTTTGCCTTGATATCAACCATGGAGGCAAAGGTCCTAGGATTCGAGCACATCAAGGATCTATACAAGGATGATCCTGACCTTGCTGAGAGCTACAAGGGTGTAGCACAGAGTCATGCAAATTCTACATCCATGAGGATTCTTGTTCGAGAAAGAAGGTGTGCATACACAAGGATCACTAAGGAGCTTATCATCCAGAAGCTCATGGAGGAGGACTCATGGGCCACTTTGGTGTCGACAAGACTCTAGCAGTGGTCAAGGAGCACTTCTACTGGCCACACATCAAGAGGACAGTAGAAGCACATTGTGCAAGATGCATCACTTGCAAGAAGGCAAAGTCCCAGTGCAACCTCACGGGTTGTATCTCCCACTGCCCATACCCACATCCATGGGTGGACATCTCGATGGATTTGTTCTAGGTCTGAAGATCAACCACAAAGATGCAATCTTTGTAGTGGTGACAGATTCTCCAAGATGGCACACTTCATCCCATGTGCCAATGTCAATGATGCCACACAAACAGCTGAGCTGTTCTTCAGGAGATAGTGCGGCTTCATGGAGTGCCAAGGACCATCGTATCAGACAGGGACACCAAGTTCCTCAGCCATTTCTGGAGGACCCTTTGGAGAAAGCTAGGCACGCTCTCTGCCATCCTCAAACCGATGGCCAAACTGAAGTTGTCAACAGGACTCAACTCTTCTCAGAACTACTAGGGAAGAACCTAAAGACTTGGGTGGAGTGCCTGCCATTCATTGTTCACAACCGAGCCGTGCACTCAGCAACCAAGAAGACCCCATTTGAAGTGGTATCGGCTTCAACCCTCTCACCCCATTGGAGCAAACACCACTACTGAGATGACCAACCTCAACGGAGCATCCAAGGAGTTCATAAGGAGGTTACAGAAGGTAGCAGAACTTGGAAAGAGGACCGACCGTGACTCATGCCAACAAAGGAAGAAAGGAGGTGATCTTTCAACCAGGCGATTGGGTGTGGCTACACCTACGGCAGGAGAGGTTCCCAAACCTAAGGAGTTCCAAGCTAGCACCAGGAGATGGACCATTCAGAGTGCTCGAGAGGATCAACAACAACGCCTACCGGATCGAGCTTCCAGGTGAGTTTAATGTGTCCAATACGTTCAATGACTGACTTGGCCCCTTTCCATGCAGATGAACCAGTTTTGAGGACAAAACCTACTGAAGAGGGAGGGAATGATGAGGACATCAGGTCGCATCCCAGGAGACCAGACTGGACCAGGAAGCTTGAGACAGCAGGACCATCACCAGCCGGACCCTCGACCATAACCAAACCGGTCAAGGGAAAGCTTCGCCACTTGGCCCCGGATCCCGACTCCGGGATCAACTTGGCCGGTCCTGATGGCCAGTCCGCCAATCCAGCCGATCCAGCCGAGTACACGCAGCACTTCCACTTCTACACAAGGAGACTCGGACCAAATGAGCTACCAGCTCCAGGACATGCACTTAGAGGAAGTCTCACCAGTGGTACCTCAAGGAGCAATGACAAGAAGCAGATCATCTTCCACAAATTCAGCTTATGGGTCGACAAGCTCCTAGAGGAAGAGACTAAGGACAATGGGCCAAACAAGAAGAGTCCAAAGCTTCTCAACAACACAAGGACATCAGAGACTTGGGCTTTAGTGGCAAGAGGGTCAGGCCCAAATTCTTAACCCTACTCCAAGTCGAGACTAGAGCAGCGTGCATGCCACAAGGACCACCTTCCATTTCTTGGCACAATATATGCCTCTTTCTGTTTTGCAGGGTAGGATCTAGAATATTTACATTTTGAGTCAAGAACATTTTAGGAATAGGTCCTTTTTTTATACACTTTTGTATCTTTTCCTTTTGTGCACTTTTGTAAACTTTCCTTTTTCTTTATTTGTCGACCCTAGAAGGTCAAGCTGTCGAGCATATTAATAAGGCTCCTTCCAGCATTGTAGTTCGACAACCTTTTGATATTAATAAAGTCAATTTTCTTCAAGTTTTCTCTCAAGAGAGCTTGTGCTTAGAACCTAGTTGAGACCAGCCCTCCTAGCTCTAACCTTCATCACCCTCGTTGGTTCAGAAACCCCAGAAGAGTCTCACCTAATGGCAGTTTGCACACGAGGACACCCTCGGTGGGGTGAACTCCCTGACCGTTTAAGGAGGAATCCCCTATCCAGCCTCTCAAGGGCGAGTTTCCTCATAATCTTCTACACCAGCCGCACATCCTATCAAGGCTTCCATATCATTTTGGTTCGAGACTGTTTTCGCTCTTCTAAAGGGTACCATCTTTTGCTTGTAGAGTGTTATGAAGAGTTAGTCGCTTAAGGAAACAGAAAGCTTCAATGAACCGAGAGCATAGCCTGTACGGGGGGACCAAGAAAGTTGCATTGCATGCAAGGTGGATTCGGCAAATCTAAGTTAATTTAAGGACTTGAACCTATCTGAAAGAGCTGAACAGAAAGGACATCAACGTAAAATTGGAAGAAGCAGCAAGCCTAAGACACTGATGGGCCTCCTTAGCCTTTTGATGAGGACATCAGGTCGTACATCCAGCCAGGAGACCAGACTGGCCGACCAGGAAGCTTGCCCGAGACAGCAGGACCATCTGGCGCCCTGCCGGACAGTACCGCCGGACCTCGACCTATAGGACCAGACCGTCAACATCGCCGCGGAGAGGCCCAAGCTTCCGCACACTTGGTGGGGACGTGAATTGACACCGCCGGTCCCTCTGATGACACCGCCGACTCGGGATCAACTTGGCCGGTCCTGAAGTCATTCCGGCCAGTACCACGCACAATCCAGCCGGTACAGCCGATCCAGCTGAGTACACGCGCACTTCCACTTCTACACAAGAGGACTCGGACCAAATGAGCTACCAGCTCCAGGACATGCACCTAGAAGAAGTATCTACACCAGTGGTACCCCCAGGAGCAATGACAAGAAGCAGATCAAGAGCACTCTTCCACAAATTCAGCTTATGGGTCGACAAGCTCCTAGAGGAAGAGCAGCTAAGGACAATGGGCCAGAAGAGAAAATTAGAGTCCAAAGGCTTCTCAACAACACAAGGAACATCAGAGACTTGGGCTTTAGTGGCAAGAGAGGTCAGGCCCAAAGATTTTTAACCCTACTCCAAGTCGAAGACTAGGAGCAAGGCGCGTGCATGCCACAAGGACGGCCACCTTCCATTTCTTGGCCATGAGGTAAGTTAAGGTAAGTTTACATTCAATATATGCCTCTTTCTGTTTTGCAGGGTAGGATCTAGTTGCTTTACATTTTTGAGTCAAGAACATTTTAGGAATAGGTCCTTTTCGGTTATACACTTTTGTATCTTTTCCTTTTGTGCACTTTTGTAAACTTTCCTTTTCTTTATTTGTCGACCCTAGAAGGTCAAGCTGTCGAGCATATTAATAAGGCTCCTTCCAGCATTGTAGTTCGACAACCTTTTGATTATTAATAAAGTAATTTTTACAAGTTTTCTCTCAAAGCTTGTGCGCTTAGAACCTAGTTGAGACCAGCCCTCCTAGCTCTAAGTTTGTGATTTATCACGAGGTTCATCACCCCTCGTGTGGTTCACTTCACCCTTCCATCTTTTACCAACCAGAAAACCCCTATCCAGAAGCCTAAGGTCGAGTTTCTCACCTAAACTTCTCCAAACAGCCCACGCGCATACATCCTTGAATCAAGGCTTGTATCATTTTGGTATCAGAGCTTAAAGCTCCTAAACCAGGTTGTTTCTATCCTTTTGCTTGTCTTGTTTTAGTTCTTGCATTAGTTTAAGTCGCATTCAAGAAAAAATAAAAAAAACAACATCAAACTCCAAACCGAGTGCATCTAGCCTCCTACGTGTATCACTAGGGTTTAGGTTCACTTTTGCATTGTCAATCACGTTTTCCTTTTTATTTAATTCCTATTTCCATTAATTTTAAGTTAAATTAAAAAGAAAAAGAAAAGAAAAGAAAAAGGAAAGAAAAGAGAATAGGAAAATACCCAAGATATTTCGAATTGGACAGCTAGCACAAGTTGTCTAGAAAGTTTCCTTTTTCTCTTGTAGTCGAATTTCCTTTCCTTAGGATTTTTCCTTTTTGCATTTTTTTTTCAAACCCTTATAAAAAGAAAACCCTCCTAATAATTTAGGAGCACCCTAATTGTCTTCTTTCTTTGTAGCAGACCATGGGAGAAGAGAATAGAGACGCAGCCGAAGCCATGTTGGCCATGTTTACCACACTCCAAACACAACTCGCATCCATAGGCGAGAGGTTGGAGCGCGTGGAAAGACCAGTAAGATTCCAGGCCATAAGGCACGTGAGAGCTGAGCAAGACCGTCCTGAGGGTCCTGAG
>CM032160.1:28789822-28806405 GCA_018901935.1 Pugionium cornutum
GGCGGTGTCATTCACGTCCCCACCAAGTGTGCCGGAAGCTTGGGCCTCTCCGCCGGCAATGTTGACCGGTCTGGTCCTATAGGTCGAGGGTCCGGCGGTACTGTCTGGTCCGGCAGGCGCGCCAGATGGTCCTGCTGTCTCGGGCAAGCTTCCTGGTCGGCCAGTCTGGTCTCCTGGCTGGATGTACGACCTGATGTCCTCATCAGATAGGATAGAGAAATCCTTCACTAAAAATCAAGAGTTTAAGAACAAAGGTTGAAACCAATCTTCTCTCTCTCTAAAAACGTCCAGAGACAAAAACTATAAGAAACTTAAGAAAAACTTAGGTTAAAAGTGCTTAAAATATTTATATAGTATCCTTAACAATTAGGTTTAATCCCGGAACAAAACAGTTCGGTAAAGATAGGTTTAGTGGATTTTGGGCTCGGATTGGCCCGAGATCGGTCACATGAGATCGGCCAAATGTCCAGTCTCGTGTTGGGCAGTGAAATCATGCAGTTTTGCCTGAGATCGGCCATGGTGAGATCGGCCTGTTGGCTAGTCTCGTGGTGGGCAGTGAAATTGCACAGGTTGTCTTGAGATCGGCCATGGTGAGATCGGCCTGATGGCCAGTTTCATTATAGGCAGTGAGAACTGGTTGTCTTGAGATCAGCCATGGTGAGATTGGCCTCATAGCTGATCTGGTAGTGAGTGGGTTTGAGATTGGCCACATGAGATTGGTCGATCTCGTGATGGACAGTGAGTTTTTCTTGAGTTGGCTTGGGATCGGCCAGGCTAGGAACGGAGTTGGCTGGATCAGCATTGGGTAGGGAGTTGGCTTGAGATCGGCCTAATGGTGAGATTGGCCTCATGGCCAATCTGGTAGTGAGGGTGTTTGAGATCGGCCTAGTGGATGGTCTCGTGATGGGCAGTGAGTTTTGCTTGAGTTAGCTTTGGATCGGGCAAGCTGGGAAGGGAGTTGGCTTGAGATCTGCCATGTTGAGATTGGTCTCATGGGCGGATCTGGTAGTGAGTAGGTTTGAGATCGGCCTAATGGCCGATCTCATGATGGACAGTGGGTTTTATTTGAGTTGGCTTGGGATCAGCTAGGCTGGGAAGGATGTTGCCTTGGGATCGGCTAGGCTGGACAAGGAGTTGGCTTGAGATCGGGCATGGTGAGATTGGCCGCATGGCGAATCTGGTTATGCGTAGTGAGTGGGTTTTAGATTGGCCAGGCTGAGATCGGCCAAATGGCCGATCTTGTGATTAGCTGATGGCCACTCGTGTGGCTTCCAGGAGGATCCTTGGCTAGTTCTTGTTGCTTGATGCCGTCTAACTTCTCGTTGTACGTGAAAGCATCAAGAAGGTATGCAAAATGCAAAAATGCATGCACTAACCTATAGAATGCAATGCCAAAATGCCAATGAATGTAAATGGTGTATAGAATGCCTAAAATGCCAATGAAGACACAAAAAAAGTGGTGCAATGCATGGTGAAACAATGCAAAAATCATAGTTATCAACTTCCCGGACTTGCATTTTACTCGTCCTCGAGGAAAACAAGCAAAAACAGACCGAAGAAGAGGATTGAAGACTACACCCCCTAACCAAAAGCATGCACAAAGATCTAATCTCCCGGAATCTTTATCCAAGAGTATTATAACGCTTGAATCGAGCCTACTTCCTAATACTTTTTGTATGTGCCACGATGTCAATCCCTAGTCATGCTATGCGCGATCAAATCCCCTAACTCCTTAACATTCCATTAAAAGCATAAGTGAATATTTTCATGCATCAACCAAGACAAGTTCATTTACCTAGAGAGAAATGGTTTCTAAAGTGAGGTAAGGTGGTTTAACTAATCACAAGGGTTCTCTCAAAAGGGAATGGAACTTTTGCAAAACACTAAAAGTCAAAAACAATGATGCATACAAGGCAAGAATTTCATCTACCCATGTTCTAGCACAAAACTCTCTATCTCAAACTCAAGTTAATCCCATCCTAAGTGATTTATCCTTCCGAGGCATTCTTTGTCTATCTTCTTTTCTTCTGTCACTTTGAAATTCTTACCAAATGATGTAAGATTGAATATCGATCTCACAAACGGTACGGCCGTGACTCGCAATACCGAGAATCTATCTTTGCTTAAGCGGGCAAGGGAACTAAAAGGAGGGGGTTTTGATCGAATCACACGATCAAAGGTGAACCAAAGGAGTTTGAATCTCTCAAACTAACCTGGTCGTGGCTTCAATAGAAAGGAAGTGAATCACACACTTAGTTTCTAAAGAATAAGAACAAGTTCAAAGACAAGGCTTTGAAGAAAATACTTTGAATTCAACTTTTATTTCAATGGTGGTCTATCTTTACAATGAGGTCGTGCTGAGCTTATATAGTGCTCCTAGCAATGATCCTAAACCTAAAAAGGAGAAAAGGAAATCCTACATTTAAAATATATGGTTGTTGGCCATTAATGTCTAGTTTGGCCAACAAGGAAAGTGTATATGCTTGTATCTTGAGAGCTTTGGAGCGAATGTAATGTGTCTAGGTACATCCTGGATGCTTTGGAAAGTCTTCAATACGTGCCCAAGTTGCAAGGAATAGAGATATTGCAATCTGAACACATTAAGTGCACTTCGGTCCATATATGGCCAGTCTTGGAGGAAAGGGATTCGCCTGATCCTCTGGTGGCGGGTGCATGGTACGTTTATTTTGGGCTTCCTTAGGGCCTTAATAATATCTCCTGGACGTCATGTTTTGGTTTGCAAGTGATTAAACTAGTTGGCCATCTCACTTGCCATAAACGGCTCCAATCGGTTCATTTGAAGGCACAGATGGACCCGCCTGGTCCAAGGCGTGTTTGAGCTTCTAGAAGTGCTTAAGGGAACTCCTAGAAGTACCAAAAAGTCTCCTGGTCGCCAAAGAAACGTTTGGAGACTTTCATATAAGGAAAGTTCCAAATATGGTAAGTTTCGAAAACTCCAATTTGATGTATGGTGCATGACTTGATCTGGCCTTGTTTTGGGTGAGCTGCATGTCTCCGCGTGTCCTCTGTGAGTCAGGATTATAGGCCAGGTTTGGTCTTGGCTGGTCGCTTCTTGGTTAAGCTTGGATTCATGAAGATACACCCATGTATCCTTTTGCGCGTATTTGGCCGCCTTTGTGTTTCTTGGGCCGGCCAGGCTGGGCTGTTGGCCGGGGGTTGTGCCGATGACCTCATCATACCCTCCCCCTTCGAAATGTTTTGCCCTCAAAACATTTTGGTCTGCACATAGAGAAGGCAAGTTAATACCATGATTTACTTGTGGGTTTAGGGCATTACCTCAGTTTATGGCCCTTATATGGTTCGGATGTGGCCATAGTGCATCTGGCGGTTGCTCCCTGATAAGAAAGGAAGAAATTACTCCTTTCCATTGCAGCTGGTTGCTTTGCTTTGCCTCCAAGGTGTTGGGTTCTCCATGGTCTCCCCTTGATTCCGAACATCGGTTTAATGTAAGAGGTGGGTCTTCTTGATCTTTGTTGAATCCTTGCTTTGTTAGACCTGTTTCAACAACTTTTGGCAAAGACAAGTGCATTATGCTAGTACTGGAAATTTCAAATTGAAGCTTCTTTATTGCCTTAACACTTTTAGGCTTAATATTTTTGAGTTCTACTTGTAAGCTTGTTATTAGTTGTCTAGTTGGGCATGTCTTAGCTAAGTGTCCTCTTTCTTGATATCTATAGCATATAATTTCATCTGTTTTCACATTGTTAGAGGACTTACCTGGCGTTTCCTTGACGTGTATTCCCAGCAATGGCTTTGATGGTTTCATGTGTGCTATGGCTTGAGGCTTTTGAACTTTCTGGTCAATTTTTGGTTTGACCATCGGCTTAGCTACCTTTTGTCCTTCTAAGGTGTTTGAAAACACGTTGTTAAGCTCAGAGCAGTAGGCAAGCTTGGGCTTATGAAAGGGCTGCATGGTTGGTGTAGACATCTCACTCCTTGATGCTGTTGGGTGGATAAGTTGTGTGGTGATGTTTCTGCGTGTTTGGTACTTCTTCACAAACTCCCTATACATTCGTTCCTTAAGGTCTCCCCAATCAAGGACTGGTTTGTTGTAGAAGGTCCGTGCATTTTCCTTCAACCACTAATTGTAGGCATCTCCAACGAGCATATCAACGGCATATGAGAGCTTCTCTTCTTTTGGGATGTTGTTTGAGCGCAGCCATTGTTTCATGATGGTTTCCCATAAGAGGTATTCATCTGGGTCCTTGTTATACTGATACAAGCCTTGATTCAAGGATGTATGCGCGTGGGCTATTTGGAGAAGTGTAGGTGAGAAACTCGACCTTAGACTTCTTGGATAGGGGTTTTTGGGTTGGTATTCGATGGAAAGGTGGAGTGAACCACACGAGGGGTGATGAACCTCGTGATAAATCACAAACTTAGAGCTAGGAAGTCAGGTCTCAACTAGGTTCTAAGGGCATAAGTCTCTTGAGAGAATAACTTGTTGGGGAAAAAGTTCTATCTTTATTAATATCAAAAAGGTTATCGAACTACAATGCTGGAAGGAGCCTTATTAATATGCTCGACAGCTTGACCTTCTAGGGTCGACCCAAATAAGAAAAGGAAAACTTACAAAAGTGCACAAAGGAAAAGATACAAAAGTGTATAATCGAAAAAGGACCTATTCCTAAAATGTATTTGACTCAATAAAAGTAAATATTCTAGATCCTACCCTGCAAAACAGAAAGAGGCATTTAGTCGAATTGAAACTTACCTTATCTTACCTCATGGCCAAGAAATGGAAGGTGGCCGTCCTTGTGGCATGCACGCGCCTTGCTCCTAGTCTTCGACTTGGAGTAGGGTTAAAAATCTTTGGGCCCTGACCTCTCTTGCCACTAAAGCCCAAGTCTCTGATGTTCTTTGTGTTGTTGAGAAGCCTTTGGACTCTACTTTGCTCTTCTGGCCCATTGTCCTTAGCTGATCTTCCTCTAGGAGCTTGTCCACCCATAAGCTGAATTTGTGGAAGAGTGCCATTGATCTGCTTCTTGTCATTGCTCCTGGTGGCACTACTGGTGTGGATACTTCCTCTAGATGCATGTCCTGAAGCTGGTAGCTTATCTGGTCCGAGTTTCCTTGTGTGGAAGTTGAATTGCTCGTGCACTCGGCTGGATCGGCTGTACTGGCTGGACTGTGCGAGGTACTGGCCGGAATGCTTTCAGGACCGGCCAAGTTGATCCCGGAGTTGGTGGCATCACCAAGGGGACCGGCGGTGTCATCCACGTCCCCACCAAGTGTGCCGGAAGCTTGGGCCTCTCTGCCGGCAATGCTGGTTGCTCTGGTCCTATTGGTCGAGGGTCCGGCAGTACTGCTTGGACCGGCAGGCATGCCAGATGGCCCGGCTGTCTCGGGCAAGCTTCCTGGTCGGCCAGTCTGGTCTCCTGGCTGGATGTACGACCTGATGTCCTCATCATCCCCTCCCTCTTCAGTAGGTTTTGTCCTCAAAACTGGTTCATCTGCATGGAAAGGGGCTAAGTCAGTAACATTGAACGTATTGGACACATTAAACTCACCTGGTAGCTCGATCCGGTAGGCGTTGTTGTTGATCCTCTCGAGCACTCTGAATGGTCCATATCCTCTTGGTGCTAGCTTGGAACTCCTTAGGTTTGGGAACCTCTCCTGCCGTAGGTGTAGCCACACCCAATCGCCTGGTTGAAAGATCACCTCCTTTCTTCCCTTGTTGGCATGAGTCACGTACTGTCCGGTCCTCTTCTCCAAGTTTTCTGCTACCTTCTGGTGTAACCTCCTTATGAACTCTACCTTGGATGCTCCATTGAGGGTGGTCATCTCAGCTGGTGGTAGTGGTGTTTACTCCAATGGGGTGAGAGGGTTGAAGCCGTATACCACTTCAAATGGTGTCTTCTTGGTTGCTGAGTGCACGGCTCGGTTGTAAGAGAACTCTATGAATGGCAGGCACTGCACCCAATTCTTTAGGTTCTTCCCTAGTGTAGTTCTGAGAAGAGTTGGTTTGCCCTATGAAGTGTTTGAGAGTCTCATGATCAGTGTGGATCACAAACTCCTTGGACAGCAAGTAATTCTGCCAAGTCTCCAATGCTCGGACAAGGGCATAAAGCTCCTTGCCATAAGTGGGATAGTTCAGTGAGGCACCACCTAGCTTCTCACTGAAGTATGCCACTGGTCTCCCTCCTTGGGTTAGCACTGCTCCTATGCCTATTCCAGAGGCATCACACTCAACTTCAAATGTCTTGTTGAAGTCGGGCAGGACTAGCACTGGTGCATGTGTAAGGCTGTCCTTCAAGGCCTGGAATGCCTTCTCCTGAGCTTCTCCCCAGCTGAATCCCACGTTCTTCTTCACTACTGCCATTAATGGTGAGGCAACACTGCTGAAGTTGGGCACGAATCTCCTATAGAAGCTGGCCAGTCCGTGGAAGCTCCTTAGTTGGCTGATGTTGCCTGGTGTTGGCCATTCTTGTATGGCTCGAATCTTCTCTTCATCAACCTGTAGGCCCTGTGAACTTACAACAAAACCTAAAAAGACAAGCTTATCAGTACAAAAGGTGCACTTCTTGAGATTGGCATAAAGCTCTTCTTGTCGAAGGGTTTTAAGTACCATATCAAGATGTGTGAGGTGTTCCCGTAGGCACTTACTATAAACCAAGATGTCATCAAAGTAAACTACTACAAACTTACTGATGTACGCCTTAAGAACTTGGTTCATAAGCCGCATGAAGTTTCTTGGGGCATTACTCAAGCCAAATGGCATGACTGTCCACTCGTAGAGCCCTTGCTTTGTCTTGAAAGCAGTCTTCCATTCATCACCTTCTTTCATCCTGACCTGGTGGTATCCACTCTTGAGGTCTATCTTGGAGAAGACCGTGGCTCCACTCAGCTCATCTAGCATGTCATCCAGCCGTGGTATTGGATGTCGGTACTTGACAGTGATGTTGTTGATTGCTCGGCAGTCCACGCACATGCGCCAAGTCCCATCCTTCTTGGGCACTAGTAGCACTGGTACGGCACATGGACTGAGGCTCTCTCGAACATATCCTTTCTCCAAGAGTTCCTTGACTTGCTTCTCAAGCTCCTTGGACTCCTCTGGACTCATCTGGTAGGCTGGCCGGTTGGGCAGGGCTGCTCCGGTCACTAGATCAATCTGGTGTTCTATGCCACGTAAAGGAGGCAAGCCTGCTGGTATCTCCTCTGGAAATACATCCTGGAATTTGTTGAGGAGAGTTGCTACTTCAGGAGGTAGCTCTACCTGTCCCTGTTCTATACTCAACACTTCCTTGAAAACCATTAGTAACATTAAATCCTTCGAGGCTAAAGCTCTCCGGACATGGCTTGGTTGAATAAGAAAATTAGACTTGATAAGTTTCTTTTCCTTACTCATTTGGAGTTGTAGCTCATGTACCTGGGCAGGTGTAAGAGGAGCCAAGCTGACCTTTCTTTTGTCATGCACAAAAGTGTAGAGATTGGTTCGACCATCATGCCTGGTCTCTTTGTCAAACTGCCATGGTCTTCCTAGTAGACGATGGCCAGCTTGCATGGGCACCACGTCGCACACGACTTGGTCTTGGTACTTGCCCACACTGAATGGCACAGTGACTTGTTCATGGATCTTGAGCTCCACTTTGTCATCGAGCCATCTCAGTCTATATGGTCGAGGATGCTTTGTCTTCTCTAGACCTAGCTTATCAACCATTGTGTGCTACAAATAAAGAAGACAAGTTAGGATGCTCCTAAATTATTAGGAGGGTTTCTTTTTATAAGGATTCGAAAATTTGAAAAAAGGAAGAAAATCTGAGAATTGGAAATTCAAAAATGTGAAGATTTGAAAAAAAGGAAACTTTCTTGACAACTTGTGCTAGCTGTCCAATTCGAATTCCATTGGTATTTTTCCTATTTTCTTTTTCTTTTCTTTTTAATTTAACTTAAAAATAAAGGAAATATGAATTAAACAAAAAGGAAAACGTGAATGGTAATGCAAAAGTGAATCTAAACCCTAGTGATACACGTAGAAGGCTAGATGCACTCGGTTTGGAGTTTGATGTTATTTTTTTGATTTTTCTTAAATCTGACTTAAACTAATGCAAGAACTAAAAACAAGACAAGCTAAAGGATAGAAACAACTTGGTTTAGGGGCTTTAAGCTCTGATACCAAAATGATACAAGCCTTGATTCAAGGATGTATGCGCGTGGGCTGTTTGGAGAAGTGTAGGTGAGAAACTCGACCTTAGACTTCTTGGATAGGGGTTTTTGGGTTGGTATTCGATGGAAAGGTGGAGTGAACCACACGAGGGGTGATGAACCTCGTGATAAATCACAAACTTAGAGCTAGGAAGTCTGGTCTCAACTAGGTTCTAAGGGCATAAGTCTCTTGAGAGAATAACTTGTTGGGGAAAAAGTTCTATCTTTATTAATATCAAAAAGGTTATCGAACTACAATGCTGGAAGGAGCCTTATTAATATGCTCGACAGCTTGACCTTCTAGGGTCGACCCAAATAAGAAAAGGAAAACTTACAAAAGTGCACAAAGGAAAAGATACAAAAGTGTATAATCGAAAAAGGACCTATTCCTAAAATGTATTTGACTCAATAAAAGTAAATATTCTAGATCCTACCCTGCAAAACAGAAAGAGGCATTTAGTCGAATTGAAACTTACCTTATCTTACCTCATGGCCAAGAAATGGAAGGTGGCCGTCCTTGTGGCATGCACGCGCCTTGCTCCTAGTCTTCGACTTGGAGTAGGGTTAAAAATCTTTGGGCCCTGATCTCTCTTGCCACTAAAGCCCAAGTCTCTGATGTTCTTTGTGTTGTTGAGAAGCCTTTGGACTCTACTTTGCTCTTCTGGCCCATTGTCCTTAGCTGATCTTACTCTAGGAGCTTGTCCACCCATAAGCTGAATTTGTGGAAGAGTGCCCTTGATCTGCTTCTTGTCATTGCTCCTGGTGGCACTACTGGTGTGGATACTTCCTCTAGATGCATGTCCTGAAGCTGGTAGCTTATCTGGTCCGAGTTTCCTTGTGTGGAAGTTGAATTGCTTGTGCACTCGGCTGGATCGGCTGTACCGGCTGGACTGTGCGAGGTACTGGCCGGAATGCCTTCAGGACCAGCCAACTTGATCCCGGAGTTGGTGGCATCACCAAGGGGACCGGTGGTGTCATCCACGTTCCCACCAAGTGTGCCGGAAGCTTGGGCCTTTCCGCCGGCAATGCTGGTTGCTCTGGTCCTATTGGTCGAGGGTCCGGCGGTACTGCTTGGACCGGCAGGCATGCCACATGGCCCGGCTGTCTCGGGCAAGCTTCCTGGTCGGCCAGTCTGGTCTCCTGTCTGGATGTACGACCTGATGTCCTCATCATATACCCTGAAAAGGTTAGAGATTTGGAATTGTAAATATATACCTTACTAGTCCGATTCCTTGATCTAGTTGGAGTGGTGTAGGTTGGCACTCGGCTTGACACAACAAAGTGGCAAGGTGTGATTGTCTTTGGCCAGCTTCTATCAGTGGAATAGTAGTCTGGTGGCTCTGGTTCGAGTTATTCAACTCTGGTTTTATTTTCAAAATCATATTCTGAATAGTCTTCATGCCATGTCTCATATCCATAGGAATCATCTACATCGGACAAGTCTTGGTGCCATTCATCACAATAATTTTTTTCAAAGAATTGGTAAGGACTTTCTTCTTCATAATACTCCATACTTTAAATTTTTACCTTGCACAAAGAAAAAAGATAGATTTAAGTCGAAATACACAAATAAGGAAACTAGACTTGAGTGAATATTTGGTATTAACACACAAGTAGTACCAAAAGAAAATCAACACCAGAAAATATTTTTATGGTTTTTGTTTTTGGTTACTTTTGGCGACTAACTTAAAAACAAATTAAAAGACAATATTTCTTTTGTTTTGGTATTAAATTAGGACGAAAAATAATAAGAATATTATATAAATCTTTTCTTCTTTTTTTTTTAAAAAAAACTTAACTAGCAACTAAATTGGAAAAACAAACAAAATGAAGTGATGTTTATATTTTTGGGTTTTTTTTTCTCTTAATTGGACGAAATTAAGCAAACATGAAATGCAAATTTTTGATTTGGTTTTAGATTTAAATGAGAGGAGACAAAAAGAATCAACAAGAAACAATACAAATGAAGAATACAAACAAATATTTGTTGTTTTGGTTTTTCAATAAGATGTAAATAACAAAATGCAAAATAAAATCATAAAAGATAAAAGATAAAGGTTGGATGAACACAACCTGGGATAGGAGCTTTTCGCTCTGGTACCAAATGATGTAAGAATGAATATCAATCTCACAAGCGGTACGGCGTGACTCGCAAGACCGAGAATCTCTCTTGGCTTAAGCGGGAAAGGGAACTAAAAGGAGGGGGTTTTGATCGAATCACACGATCAAAGGTGAACCAAAGGAGTTTGAATCTCTCAAACTAACCTGGTCGTGGCTTCAATAGAAAGGAAGTGAATCACACACTTAGTTTCTAAAAAATAAGAACAAGTTCAAAGACAAGGCTTTGAAGAAAATACTTTGTATTCAACTTTTATTTCAATGGTGGTCTATCTTTACAATGAGGTTGTGCTGAGCTTATATAGTGATCCTAGCAATGATCCTAAACCTCAAAAGGAAAAAAAGGAAATCCTACATTTAAAATATATGGCTGTTGGCCATTAATGTCTAGTTTGCCCAACAAGGAAAGTGTATATGCTTGTATCTTGAGAGCTTTGGGGCGAATGTAATGTGTCTAGGTACATCCGGGATGCTTTGGAAAGTCTTCAATACGTGTCCAAGTTGCAAGGAATAGAGATATTGCAATCTGAACACATTAAGTGCACTTCGGTCCATATATGGCAAGTCTTGGAGGAAAGGGATTGGCCTGATCCTCTGGTGGCTGGTGCATGTTAGGTTTATTTTGGGCTTCCTTAGGGCCTTTATAATATCTCCTGGACACCATGTTTTGGTTTGCAAGTGATTAAACCAGTTGGCCATCTCACTTGCCATAAACGGCTCCAATCGGTTCATTTGAAGGCACGGATGGACCCGCCTGGTCCAAGGTGTGTTTGAGCTTCTAGAAGTGCTTAAGGGAACTCCTAGAAGTACCAAAAAGTCCCCTGGTCGCCAAAGAAACGTTTGGAGACTTTCATATAAGGAAAGTTCCAAATATGATAAGTTTCGAAAACTCCAATTTGATGTATGGTGCATGACATGATCTGGCCTTGTTTTGGGTGAGCTGCATGTCGCTGCGTGTCCTATGTGAGTCAGGATTATATGCCAGGTTTGGTATTGGCTGGCCGCTTCTTGGTTAAGCTTGGATTCATGAAGATACACCCATGTATCCTTCTGCGCGTATTTGGCCGCCTTTGTGTTCCTTGGGCCGGCCGGGCTGGGCAGTTGGCCGGGGGTTGTGCCGATGACCTCATCATAACCTATGCTGAGCTTATAGTGTGAAGCTAGCATCTGCATGAAATTTCTAGAATTTTCGTTCTCAAAACTCAACATGTTTTATAAAGTAAGCATTCCAATAAAAAGGCCTTACACAAGGTTCACACAAGAGTAATGGTGGCTTCAAGGAACGGATTGGGTTGGGGAGTAGCGTAACCGTCCCAAAGAGAGGGATTCAGCCATTCAGTTTAGCATAGGATGGTGTAAAGCTGAAAGAAAACCCGAATGTGTATATCGGTATCCATGAACAACTCTTAAGAAAGATGCACGTATGATAATTTCAAATCCGGTTCAATTTCTAATTTATGGAGTTAGGATCAAATCAGACACATTTCAATCTCCGAGAATGATCTATCTAATAGGTTGCGGTACAATACAAAATTCTCAAGATTCAAAATGGTGCAAGCATCATAGTACTCCTAGCAAGGGTTCCAATCTTAGTCCTAAGTGCAACTTAGTTGAGGCAGTCCAACCATGGTGCATATGCAAATGCAACGAAATCCTATATGGTTATAGACTCAATCCTAACACATGGAGTGTAAATGACAATGAAATTTTGTTTTGGTTTTTCGAGTTTTTTTTATTTTTTGTGCTTTTTTAATGCATAAATATACGTACAATGCAAAATGATGCAAATGTGACCATTAGTGATTGGTACCTCTTTATTGGTGGGAAGGGGTTGAGAGAGATGCTGTGGTCGTTCTTGGGTGCACTGTCATGCATGTGGAGTGGCTAGGGAGGTCATCCAGCAAGATAAGCCATGTGGTTGATTAGAGACTTTCCAATAGGTTGCCCGGTTCTGCCTTCATGCACGGTCGGTCTCCTCAGATCTGCATAGTGGCCGATCTCAAATCCTAGGTCTATGGTGGGAAAACCCGTGATCAGCTACAAAGATAGTGTCCTTTGACTTGCCTTACCTTCTTTTTCCTTCTTCTGTTTGTATCTTGACAGCTTGGGCTTGAAGTGTAGATCACTTGGTCTCGGTCTTGAGTCTGCCTTTTCTGCTTTGTGCGTATCCAACTTGTCTTTTTTACTGACTTACCATTGCTAGCTTCACTTGACTCTACAGTTGCTCCTTCCTCAAGCATCTCCAACAAACAACCTGCTCCCTTTTCGGCGTGGTGCAAGTCCAACATCTTCTCGTATTCCAGGGCCTTCTCGTACATGATCATACTGCCTCCTCTGCCTCTTGTAAGTGCTATCTCCAGGGGCTCTTCCACGGCCAGCTCCTCTAGGTGGTCCTCCTCCAATTCTACAAAAGTTTCAACAGAGAATACCTTTGCTTCTATGGTCGGTTTCTTCAGCGCATCCATGATGTTGAACTTCATACTTACTGTCCCTAAGTTGAGGCTTATGATCCCATTCGTTATGTCAATTCTTGCTCCAGCAGTAGCCAAGAAGGGTCTGCCGAGGATTATGGGATCAGTTGGCTTCTTATCCACCTCTAGCACGACAAAGTCGGTCGGAATTACTACGTTTCCAACCTTCAATGGCAAGTCTTCTAGAACTCCGGTGGGGTACCTTATAGTCCTGTCCGCAAGCACCAGTAAGATACGAGTCTTCTTGAAATTTGAAAGACCGAGACGTTTGGAGACTGTCAGTGTCATCAAACTCACACTTGCTCCAAGATCAACCAAACACTTTCCGAAGAATAGGCGCACTAGAGTGCACGACAAAGGGAAGCTCCTTGGATCCTGCAATTTCTTTGGCATATAACTCTGAATTATGGCATTACATTCATGATTAACCATCACTAAACTTTCCTCGAGGACTCTTCTTTTAGCCAGCACGTCCTTGATCAGCTTGTTCACTATTGGGAAATGCAACACCAAGTCCATGAAAGGCAAAGTTACTGGAATCGAGCTTATCAAGTTCTTGTACTTCTCGTATTGCTTTTCTAGAATTTGCTTTTTGAACCTTCCTGGAAAAGGATACTTGGGCTTGTAAGGGGGTGGTATGAACACTGATTTTTCTTCAGACATTTCTGGATCAGCAGTCATAGGGACTTCGATAACTTCATTGGGATTGTCCTCTTCAAGCTTATCAGTTCCCTCTCTAGGTGAGATCTCTTTCCCACTTCTCAGTGTGATTGTTTCAGGTTTACCAGGAAGTTACCTTTTGGTGCAGAAGAAGAAGAAGAAGCTATTTCCGCAACCTGGCTGTCAAACGCCTTAAGATGAGACGTCATACTTGGCGCTGAGCTCCATAAAGACACTGTCTACCTTGTTGTTGATCTCAGTCATCTTCTTGTTCATCTCTATTTGCTCCCTTTCCCCGACCTTCCAAGATCTTTTAAAATAGTGCCTTCGTGTCATCTTGTTGGACAGCGTTAGGTGCGGGTGGTGCATTGAGTGAAAAGGGTTACTTCTGCTGATTTTATCTCATCTTGGGTTGAAATATAGGAGGCTGATACTTGGGTCTTGGCACATATCCTTTCTCAAAACCTCGAGGTGAAAGCTTGTAGGATTGGTAGCTTTGCTCTTGCGGCTTGTATGGTGGAAACGTTAAGTCATGCGGGTTCTCCACGTTGGTGCTTCTATATGAGAAGTTGGGGTGGCGGTAGTTCTGGTTGAACGGTAATTCTGGTATGAGAAGTAGTAATTGGGTATCAAATCTTCAGGGAAGTAAAAATAACACAGTAGGAATACACAAAACACGTAAATCTAGGCAAATACTAGTTGGGTTTTTGATTGGTTATCTAATAATCTAATTGCAAAGAAAGAAAAGATGAGTTAAATTCGATAAGCAAGAAATATGGACTGTGGGCAAGAAATTCGATTCGGGGCAATCTTTCTTTGACTAACAATTCTATAGATTCGATTAGATAAATCCCTAATACTTAGAACACTATCTAGTAGACTGATCCTCTCTCATGGTAACAACCCATTCACCAGCCTATAGACTATAAGTCTTTTGCACAGAATTTTATCGCATAGTGATCATTGGGTTCGAGTCTAATCCTGTCCACCTATCACCTTAGACATCAACCCTCGTTGGCTAAGATGCAATAAGGATGTCTAGGCCTACCATTAACCCTCGTTGGCTAAGATGCAATAAGAATGCAATGCCAAATGCCAGTAAATGTAAATGGGTGTATAGAATGCCTAAAATGCCAATGAAGACACGAAAAAGATTGTGAAATGCATGGTGAAACAATGCAAAAACCATGGTTATCAATACGCCGGGATTGACGATTTTTGAGATCAGATATTTTCGAGTTTACGCTGAGCTTTCCCATGTTGAGTTCGGCCGTATTCTCAAAGCCCTTGCGTAGGACGACGTCGCCTTTGAAGAAACGGCGGCGTTTGACCTTCTTTTTGTAGTAGCGAGCTGCTTGTTGTTGATAGTATTGAATACGGTGGCGCTCTTCTTCGAGATAGTCATCGACATGGCATAGTAGAGTGTTGTTGATTTTGGGTTGTGCTGGCTTGGAAGAACGGTGGAGTGTTGGTACGATGGCCTCGGCAGGAGCTAGAGCCTCCACTCCGTGAGATAAAGAGAAGGGGGTCATGCCCAAAGCCCGGTGGGATGTTGTTTTGTTTAACCATAGGACACTATCGAGTTCGTCTGCCCATAGTCTCTTCTTGTCATCGAGTCATTTTTTGAGGCCGGCGAGGATGACTTGGTTCATTGCTTCGGCCTGTCTCTTGCCCTTTGGATAGCGCAGGATAGATTTGCTGAGGCGAATATGATACAAGCCTTGATTCAAGGATGTATGCGCATGGGCTGTTTGTAGAAGATTAGGTGAGAAACTCAACCTTAGGCTTCTGGATAGGGGTTTTCTGGTTGGTAAACGATGGAAGGGTGAAGTGAACCACACGAGGGGTGATGAACCTCGTGATAAATCACAAACTTAGAGCTAGGAAGTCTGGTCTCAACTAGGTTCTAAGGGCATAAGTCTCTTGAGAGAATAACTTGTTGGGGAAAAAGTTCTATCTTTATTAATATCAAAAAGGTTATCGAACTACAATGCTGGAAGGAGCCTTATTAATATGCTCGACAGCTTGACCTTCTAGGGTCGACCCAAATAAGAAAAGGAAAACTTACAAAAGTGCACAAAGGAAAAGATACAAAAGTGTATAATCGAAAAAGGACCTATTCCTAAAATGTATTTGACTCAATAAAAGTAAATATTCTATATCCTACCCTGCAAAACAGAAAGAGGCATTTAGTCGAATTGAAACTTACCTTATCTTACCTCATGGCCAAGAAATGGAAGGTGGCCGTCCTTGTGGCATGCACGCGCCTTGCTCCTAGTCTTCGACTTGGAGTAGGGTTAAAAATCTTTGGGCCCTGACCTCTCTTGCCACTAAAGCCCAAGTCTCTGATGTTCCTTGTGTTGTTGAGAAGCCTTTGGACTCTAATTTGCTCTTCTGGCCCATTGTCCTTAGCTGCTCTTCCTCTAGGAGCTTGTCGACCCATAAGCTGAATTTGTGGAAGAGTGCCCTTGATCTGCTTCTTGTCATTGCTCCTGGAGGTACCACTGGTGTAGATACTTCCTCTAAGTGCATGTCCTGGAGCTGGTAGCTCATTTGGTCTGAGTCCTCTTGTGTAGAAGTGGAAGTGTGCATGTACTCGGCTGGATGGCCTGTACCGGCTGGATTGTGCGCGGTACTGGCCGGAATGACTTCAGGACCGGCCAAGTTGATCCCGGAGTCGGCGGTGTCATCAGGGGGACCGGCGGTGTCATTCACGTCCCCACCAAGTGTGACGGAAGCTTGGGCCTCTCCGCCAGCGATGTTGACCGGTCTGGTCCTATAGGTCGAAGGTCCGGCGGTACTGTTTGGTCCGGCAGGCGCACCAGATGGTCCTGCTGTCTCAGGCAAGCTTCCTGGTCGGCCAGTCTGGTCACCTGGCTGGATGTACGACCTGATGTCCTCATCATTCCCTCCCTCTTCAGTAGGTTTTGTCCTCAAAACTGGATCATCTGCATGGAAAGGGGCCAAGTCAGTAACATTGAACGTATTGGACACATTAAATTCACCTGGCAGCTCGATACGGTAGGCATTGTTGTTGATCCTCTCGAGCACTCTGAATGGTCCATCTCCTCTTGGTGCTAGCTTGGAAATCCTTAGGTTTGGGAACCTCTCCTGCCGTAGGTGTAGCCACACCCAATCGCCTGGTTGAAAGATCACCTCCTTTCTTCC
>CM032160.1:28807017-28832241 GCA_018901935.1 Pugionium cornutum
CACCCAATTCTTTAGGTTCTTCCCTAGTGTAGTTCTGAGAAGAGTTGGTTTGCCCTATGAAGTGTTTGAGAGTCTCATGATCAGTGTGGATCACAAACTCCTTGGACAGCAAGTAATTCTGCCAAGTCTCCAATGCTCGGACAAGGGCATAAAGCTCCTTGCCATAAGTGGGATAGTTCAGTGAGGCACCACCTAGCTTCTCACTGAAGTATGCCACTGGTCTCCCTCCTTGGGTTAGCACTGCTCCTATGCCTATTCCAGAGGCATCACACTCCACTTCAAAGTCTTGTTGAAGTCGGGCAGGACTAGCACTGGTGCATGTGTAAGGCTGTCCTTCAAGGCCTTGAATGCCTTCTCCTGAGCTTCTCCCCAGCTGAATCCACGTTCTTCTTCACTACTGCCGTGAGTGGTGAGGCAATACTGCTGAAGTTGGGCACGAATCTCCTATAGAAGCTGGCCAGTCCGTGGAAGCTCCTTACTTGGCTGATGTTTCCTGGTGTTGGCCATTCTTGTATGGCTCGAATCTTCTCTTCATCAACCTGTAGGCCCTGTGAACTTACAACAAAACCTAAAAAAGACAAGCTTATCAGTACAAAAGGTGCACTTCTTGAGATTGGCATAAAGCTCTTCTTGTCGAAGGGTTTTAAGTACCATCTCAAGATGTGTGAGTTGTTCCCGTAGGCACTTACTATAAACTAGTATATCATCAAAGTAAACTACCACAAACTTACTGATGTCCGTCCTAAGAACTTGGTTCATAAGGCGCATGAGGGTGCTTGGGGCATTAGTCAAGCCAAATGGCATGACTGTCCACTCGTAGAGCCCTTGCTTTGTCTTGAAAGCAGTCTTCCACTCATCACCTTCCTTCATTCTTACCTGGTGGTATCCACTTTTGAGGTCTATCTTGGAAGACCGTGGCTCCACTCAGCTCATCTAGCATGTCATCCAGTCGTGGTATTGGATGCCTGTACTTGACTGTGATGTTGTTGATTGCTCGGCAGTCCACGCATGCGCCAAGTCCCATCCTTCTTGGGCACTAGTAGCACTGGTACAGCACATGGACTGAGGCTCTCTCGAACATATCCTTTCTCCAGGAGCTCCTTGACTTGCTTCTCAAGCTCCTTGGACTCCTCTGGACTCATCCGGTAGGCTGGCCGGTTGGGCAGGCCTGCCCCGGGCACTAGATCAATCTGGTGTTCTATGCCACGAAAGGAGGCAAGCCTGCTGGTATCTCCTCTGGAAATACATCCTGGAATTTGTTGAGGAGAGTTGCTACTTCAGGAGGTAGCTCTACCTGTCCCTGTTCTATACTCAACACTTCTTTGAAAACCATTAGTAACATTAAATCCTTCGAGGCTAAAGCTCTCCGGACATGACTTGGTTGAATAAGAAAATTAGACTTGACAAGTTTCTTTTCCTTACTCATTTGGAGTTGTAGCTCATGTACTTGGGCAGGTGTAAGAGGAGCTAGGCTGACCTTTCTCTTGTCATGCACGAAGGTGTAGAGATTGGTTCTGCCATCATGCCTGGTCTCTTTGTCAAACTGCCATGGTCTTCCTAGTAGAAGATGGCCAGCTTGCATGGGCACCACGTCGCACGACTTGGTCTTGGTACTTGCCCACACTGAATGGCACAGTGACTTGCTCATGGATCTTGAGCTCCACTTTGTCATCAAGCCATCTCAGTCTATATGGTCGAGGATGCCTTGTCTTCTCTAGACCTAGCTTATCAACCATATATGCACTAGCGTTAGTGCAAGAACCACCATCTATGATGAGGTTACATACCTTTCCCTTGATGGTGCAAGCGGCTGTGGAAGATGTTCTCCCTTTGGATGGTCTCTGAAGGATCCACCATTGCACTGAGGATACGTCTAGTGACCAGCACTTCCCCACATCAGGGTACTCAATGTCACCATATTCTCCTTCTGGTTCATAGTCCTCTTCATCTTGGGACTCATATTCTCCAGCCTCCGTAATTAACATGACCCGGTTGTTTGGGCACTCCCTTGAGATGTGTCCACGACCCCTACACTTGAAACAAGTGATGTCACGTGATCTTTGAGGGATAGAGGACTTACTAGGCTCTCTCTGGTCACGGGTTGGCTCAGGAGGCTTGCTCTTGAACCTTGACTCGATCTCTATGCTTTTGCCTTTGTCTATGGTCTTGGGCATGTTGCTTGGTGCCCAAGGTGTCTTAGGCTTGCTGCGGATGTCTTGGCTCTTACGTTTGATGTGCTGCTCAGCTTGAACAGATAGGTGGAACAAGTCTTTGAAGTCATTGTAGATTTGCCTTTCCACCTTGCGGCTGATCCTTTCTTGGAGTCCATCCAAGAATTGTGCCATGAATGCTTCTTCATCATCATTGAGCTCCAATCTGTTCCTTAGCTTCTCGAACTCTTCATAGTATTCTTCTACTGATCTGGTACCCTGCTTAAGAGTGCGAAAACGACGTTGCAAATCTCTATGAAAGTAAGGTGGAACAAACCTTTGTCGCATGAGGTCTTTCATGTTGACCCATGAGTCTATGGGCCTCATTCTCTTCCTCCTTCTGTCAGATACCTCACGATCCCACCAGATGAGGGCATTGTCCGTGAGTTGTGCTACTGCCATTGAGACTCTCCTAGGTCCTGGTTGGTTGTAGTGATCAAAGATATGATCCATTCTCCTCTCCCAATCTAGGTAAGCCTCGGGGTCTACTTTTCCTGCAAAACTTGGAGGAGTTAGTTTAAGATCAGGATGAATTACCCGGTTGTAGGTGTGTTCATCTCCATCCTCATGATGTCTAGGAGGCATTCTTGGTCTCTGGTGAAGACCATATGGCTCAAAGCCATCATCTTCTGCCTCTGGTTGCCGTGGAGGTCCTCTCGGCCTATGGTGATAGTTATGAGGTTGTGCGTCCTCATCTCCATCTGGCTGGGGTTCCTCCTATTCGTGCCGTGTCCTAAGGTGCTCAGGACCCTCAGGACGGTCTTGCTCAGCTCTCACGTGCCTTATGGCCTGGAATCTCACTGGTCTTTCCACGCGCTCCAACCTCTCGCCTATGGATGCGAGTTGTGTTTGGAGTGTGGTGAACATGGCCATCATGGCTTCAGCTGCGTCTCTATTCTCTTCTCCCATGTGTGCTACAAAGAAAGAAGACAATTAGGATGCTCCTAAATTATTAGGAGAGTTTTCTTTTTATATGTGGTTTGAAAAAAATGCAAAAGGAAAAATTCTAAAGAAAGGAAATTCGAAAAAAAGGAAACTTCCTAGACAACTTGTGCTAGCTGTCCAATTCGAAATCTTTTGGGTATTTTCCTATTTTCTTTTCTTTTCTTTTTGTTTTCTTTTCTTTTTCTTTTTAATTTAACTTAAAATTAATGGAAATATGAATTAAACAAAAAGGAAAACGTGAATGCAATGCAAAAAGTGAATCTAAACCCTAGTGATACACGTAGGAGGCTAGATGCACTCGGTTTGGAGTTTGAGGTTATTTTTTTGATTTTTCTTGAATGCGACTTAAACTAATGCAAGAACACAAAACAAAACAAGCAAAGGATAGAAACAACCTGGTTTAGGAGCTTTAAGCTCTGATACCAAAATGATACAAGCCTTGATTCAAGGATGTATGCGCGTGGGCTGTTTGGAGAAGTTTAGGTGAGAAACTCGACCTTAGACTTCTTGGATAGGGGTTTTTGGGTTGGTATTCGATGGAAAGGTGAAGTGAACCACACAAGGGGTGATGAACCTCGTGCTAAATCACAAACTTAGAGCTAGGAGGGCTGGTCTCAACTAGGTTCTAAGGTCACAAGTCTCTTGAGAGAATAACTTGTTGGGGAAAAAGTTCTATCTTTATTAATATCAAAAAGGTTATCGAACTACAATGCTGGAAGGAGCCTTATTAATATGCTCGACAGCTTGACCTTCTAGGGTCGACCCAAATAAGAAAAGGAAAACTTACAAAAGTGCACAAAGGAAAAGATACAAAAGTGTATAATCGAAAAAGGACCTATTCCTAAAATGTATTTGACTCAATAAAAGTAAATATTCTATATCCTACCCTGCAAAACAGAAAGAGGCATTTAGTCGAATTGAAACTTACCTTATCTTACCTCATGGCCAAGAAATGGAAGGTGGCCGTCCTTGTGGCATGCACGCGCCTTGCTCCTAGTCTTCGACTTGGAGTAGGGTTAAATATCTTTGGGCCCTGACCTCTCTTGCCACTAAAGCCCAAGTCTCTGATGTTCTTTGTGTTGTTGAGAAGCCTTTGGACTCTACTTTGCTCTTCTGGCCCATTGTCCTTAGCTGATCTTCCTCTAGGAGCTTGTCCACCCATAAGCTGAATTTGTGGAAGAGTGCCCTTGATCTGCTTCTTGTCATTGCTCCTGGTGGCACTACTGGTGTGGATACTTCCTCTAGATGCATGTCCTGAAGCTGGTAGCTTATCTGGTCCGAGTTTCCTTGTGTGGAAGTTGAATTGCTTGTGCACTCGGCTGGATCGGCTGTACCGGCTGGACTGTGCGAGGTACTGGCCGGAATGCCTTCAGGACCAGCCAACTTGATCCCGGAGTTGGTGGCATCACCAAGGGGACCGGTGGTGTCATCCACGTTCCCACCAAGTGTGCCGGAAGCTTGGGCCTTTCCGCCGGCAATGCTGGTTGCTCTGGTCCTATTGGTCGAGGGTCCGGCGGTACTGCTTGGACCGGCAGGCATGCCACATGGCCCGGCTGTCTCGGGCAAGCTTCCTGGTTGGCCAGTCTGGTCTCCTGGCTGGACATACGACCTGATGTCCTCATCAGTCTCCTAGGGCCTGGTTGGTTGTAGTGGTCGAAGATGTGATCTATCCTCCTTTCCCAATCTAGATAGGCCTCAGGGTCTATTTTTCCTGCAAAACTAGGAGGTGTTAGTTTGACATCGTGACTATTTACCCGGTTGTAGGCGTAGTTTTCCCCATCCTCATGATGTCTAGGGGGCATTCTGGGTCTCTGGTGGTGACCATATGGCTCGTAGCCATTGCCCTCTGCTTTTGGTTGCCGTGGAGGTCCTCTCGGCCTAGGGTGATAGCCGTGAGGCTGTTGGCCCTCATCTTCATCCGGTTGAGGTTCCTCCTATTTTGGTCGTGTCCTTGGGTGATCAGGACCTTCAGCAGGGTCAGCCCTCACGTGCTTTATGGCCTGGAATCTCACCGGCCTCTCCACACGCTCCAGCCTCTCGCCGATTGATGCGAGTTGTGTTTGGAGGGTGGTGAACATGGCCATCATGGTCTTAGTGGCGTCTTGATTTCCTCCTTCAGCCATCGTGTGCTACAAGAAGAAAACAAGGTTAGTTGCTGCTAAGAATTCTTTAGGAGTGGTTTTCCTTTATAATAGGAGAAGATTTAAATAAAATGAAAGTAGAAAAAGGAAAAGATCTAGTAATTAATGATGCAAATCTTAGCAATTAATGATGCAAATCTCCTAATTTTTTTTTGTCGATTTCTTTGATTTTTTTTTCCAACTGAACTTTATTGAGGACCAATATCATTGTTTACAACCATATTTAAAAAAGATGGACATGAATGATAAATGTTCCAATCATTAGCAGACCGAATAGTTGTAGATGCCAATAAGTCGGCTGCTTGGTTCCCTTCTCTTAATTGAAACTCGAACTTGATTCCATGAAATAGAGATATCCACGAACGAATCGTCTGTATGTAGAGACATACATGTAGATTTTCATCTTTGTTGTGTAGAATATTGTTGATGGAGACATTATCACCCTCAAATATAACAGAACGATACCCTAAGGAGAATGCACATTGCATAGCCCATATAAGAGCTGTCAATTCTGCTTCAATCACTGTTGCACGTCCTTGGAATTTTCCTTGACCGGCATCCATGAAGTTACCTTTGTCGTTACGAATAATCCATCCCAAACCTGATGTTGTTGTTTGACGATGAGCTGCATCATAATTACATTTCACCCACTGAAAAGGTGGCCGCCGCCATCGTTGTTGTCCTGTATTATGACTTATATGGGAGCATATTTTAGTCGTCTGTGTTTGTGTTTGCATCCATTCGAAAGCATCATCATATCCACGTTGTATTAATGAATCAACTGTAAACTCCTGTTCCTGATAAAGGAGAAAATTCCTTGATTTCCATAATCTCCAAAGTACAAAAAAGGCAGATACTTTTGTGGATATCCTTCCTCAATTATGTTATAACTTCCAATCAGATATCTCATATTATCATAAATATTCAAATTCTGATTGCATATAGCTGAAGGAAGAATACCCAACTTCCTCCAAATCATCTGTGCATAGATACATAGGAAAAATATATGATTTTCCGTTTCTTCAGACTCACAGCAACGATTACACAGATCATCTGAAGATATATGACGATGGTGGAGATGAGATTTCACCGGTAAGGCATTAGATAACATCCGCCAGATAAAATGTTTAATTCTTGGAGGAATATTAAGTTTCCAGATATCTTTAGCCAGATCACTATGGTTTGCTAGTTGTGGACGAGAAACTGTGGAACCATTCCGAAACATATCAGTACCTCGTCGGTATCCTGATTTTGCAGAGTATATACCATTCTTCGTATATTTCCAATACCATCCGTCACGAACTTGATGGTGTGGGAGAAATATCTGATATATAAGATGGTGGTCTTCTTTTTCAATCAGTTCATTAATGATATCTTCATCCCATGGACCTGTTTCCTCGTTAATTAAGGTAGTCATCATTAATAAGGGATTGGTATATGGTAGCAGACGAGCACGAGCTGGTGTTATTGGAAGCCAGTTTGTATCTCGGAGAATAATGGATTTTCCGTTACCAATAATTCTGTGTAATCCTGTTTCCAATAATTGACGACCATGAAGTAACGACTGCCAACCATAGGAAGAGCGGTAGCCTGCAGGTGCTGAAATAAAATCTCCATTCCTAAAATATTGATTTTTCAATATTCTGGAAAGGAGACATTCCGGTCAACATAACACTTTCCAGCATTGGTTAGCCAACAATGCTTGGTTGAAGAGCTGAAAGTCTTTAAATCCCATTCCCCCATCCAGTTTAGCCGTACTGAGCTTCTTCCAAGAAACCCATGATATCTTGCGCTTGTCATTGGTAACACCCCACCAAAACCGAGATAAAGCTTTATCCAACAGTCTAGTAATCTCCCTAGGGAGCTTGAATACATTCATAGAATAAAGAGGCATAGAAAAGGCCACTGATTTGAGTAAAATCTCTTTCCCCACTGCCGACAAAAACTGAGATTGCCATCCATTCAGTCGTTTGTTGACACGTTCTAAGATATACTTGAACATTTGTCTTTTGTTCCGCTTAAATTCTTCTGGGAGACCCAGGTATTTTCCACCGCCACCAACATTATTAATACCCAGTATACGATGTAATGAATCTCGAGTATGGTGAAACACTTTGCTCCCAAAAATCACCGAAGATTTATCCACGTTGATAGTCTGACCGGATGCACACTCATATTCGTGAAGAATCTTTTTTAAAATCATTGCATTGTTGCGGTCGGCTTTAACAAAAAAGAGTGAATCGTCTGCAAAAAATAAGTGCAAAATGGCTGGTCCAGAACGACTTATTTTCAATGGCTGAAGTAGTTTATTCTGTTCGGCATTACGAAGCATGATACTTAGTACATCAGCACACAGTATGAAGAGGTAAGGAGACAATGGATCTCCCTGTCTTAAGCCCCTAGTAGGCACAAAAGAACCATAAGAGCTTCCATTAATCAGCACTGAAAAAGATGTAGTAGATATACACTACATAACCCAGTTGACCCATATTGGTGAAAAACCTTTCTTATGTAAAACTTGTTGTAGAAACTTCCACTCAATGCGGTCATATGCTTTACTCATATCCGTCTTAATACCCATATATGATTTAGAGCACATATCCTGAACCCGAATAGCATGAAAAGCTTCATGTGCAATAAGCACATTGTCGGTAATGAATCTGCCTAGAATAAATGCAGCTTGGTTCTCAGATACTAGCCCATTATGTAAGGGTTTTAGACGTAAGACGAGGATCTTGGATATGATTTTGTAAATGACATTACAAAGAGAAATTGGTCGAAAGTCTTTCAATGTTATCGGACATGTCATCTTGGGTATGAGGCAAATGTTAGTATGGTTGAAATCCTTAACCATACTGCCTGACTGAAAGAACCGTTTTACTTCAACACAAACAGCATCCCCCCACAATTTCCCAATGTTGTTGATGAAAAGCAGCTGAAAAGCCATCTGGTCCAGGAGCTTTATCCGATGCAATAGACGCAACGGCATTGAAAATTTCCTCTCTGGGTACTAGTTTTATAAGCTCATCATTCATAGTAGTAGACACGACTGAGCTAATTTCTGAAGTCACATTATCAATATTTCCTGGAGCTGATGTCGAGAAAAGTGTAGAGAAATAATTAATCGCTTGTGCAGCAATAGCTCTGTTCCCAAAAATATCGGTACCTTCTTCATCTTTGATAGAAATAATATTGTTCTTACATCTACGTATTTTCGTTACTGCATGAAAATACTTTGTATTTTTATCACCTTCTTTCAGCCAATGGTTCCTACTTTTGACCTTCCAATATTGTTCTTCGTCCGCATATGCTCGAAGTAGTTCATTTTTTAGAGATACCATAGAAGAATACTGCATCTGAGGGGACGAATTGGCTGCATCAATAGCTGTAGTGAGATCTTTAATTCGTTGATTAGAATTAACAAACGAAGTCCTCTACCAAAAAGACATGTTTTTCCTACAGGTAGTTAGCTGTGTTGACAAAGCTGAATGAGTAGTATGCGGAAAGATGTTCCAAGTATCTTTGAGCATACGACGAAATTCTTCATTTTTTGCCCAGCGTGGTTCATATTTAAACATCTTTTTCCCATTTTCCGAGGTCCGTCTAATTTTTATAATACCGGGTCTATGATCTGATCCAACCATATCTAGGTATTCCACTACAGAAGCTGGGTAATTAGCTTTCCATTCGCTATTAGCCAAACTTCTATCTAACCAGCATTGCACTATCTGGTTATTTCTCTTACCAACCCACGTCATATTATTGCCTTGAAACGGTAAATCTGACATCATGCAACCATCTACCATTTGTTGGAAATCAAATAATTTCCAAGGTTCGCTAATTGGACCACCAATTTTATCATGTGTACTAAGAATTGCATTAAAATCTCCACACATAATCCATGGATTTTTCCGATTAATTGCAATTCACTGTAATCTTTCCCAAAGATTATTCCTACATTTCCTTATAGGATGTCCGTAAACACATGATAAATAAAACTCATAACCTTGAGAACAAACTTTACAGTCTATCATTCTTTCGTCTGCGCTTACAACAGTTACAACAACAGATTTGTTCTAGAATAAAGCTAAACCGCCACCAATTCCTTTTGGTGGCACGCACATTACACATTCGTAGTTTAAAACACCAGCAACATCATGTACTACATTATTATTATTTTTGGTTTCTACTAGGAAGAGTAGATCCGGGGAATAAGCCTTCTTTATTCCCTTGAGGCGTCAAACTGCCAGAGACCCTCCCAAACCCCGACAGTTCCAAAACCCGATATTCATGGGGAATGTGGTGGGGTATGGCCCACCAAACCATCATCTGAGGAACTAACACGTGCAAGAATATTAAAATCCAGGTAAAAAAATTTTTGAATTAAATAAACCGGATCTAATATAATTTGCCATGTTCCATTAATTATTGTTGCCGTTATAATTAAATCTGAGTAATTGAGTTGGGCTGTCTAAAGCCCAATAGATATATACTCCTAAATCCAATCGAATTAATCCCAAATTCAAAGCCATAAGTGTTCACTAAAACGGCAGCGTATCGGGCATCACCTATTTCTAATTTCCGAACCCGGTTTGCATCTAACCAACACCGGTTAAATTTAATTTGGCCGATAAACATCTGACCTGGTTTGGGCGAACCGGTCTGAGATGATTTGCGTCTTTTTGGTGATGAAGTTTCCACCGCCGAATCGAAGGCTAGGGATAGAGATCACCGGAGATTTGGAGAACTCGATGTTCCTTCGTGACGATGAATATCCGGCATATCGGTGGGTTGTGAAGTCGGAGGATCACTCGGCGGCGGCAACATCTGAGGATTACAGATCGCCGGAAACCCGGGAGCCCCAGGAGACTCCTCACTGAGATCTGCTCCTCCGTCATCATCGGGTGGACCACCATCAGTCGGAGAATCTTCTACGACAGGAGGCGGGCACTCTGGTTCATCGTGTGTGATTTTTCCACACTTGGAGCAGAAATTCCGCAATTTCTCATAACGAAATCTCAGGGGAACTACTTGATCTTGGAAGCGGAAGATCCTCTTGAATTGCAGTGGGTTGTCAATGTTGAAAAGCACTCGTACACGAACGAATTCAACACGGTGGGATGTCTCCGTGTTAAAATCCGACTCCAATACATCACCAATTGTGCCACCGATGAAGATAATCATTTGATAGGTAATGAAATGGATGGGTATACCACGGATCTGGACCCAAAAAGGTATGTGTTTGAGATTCATGTCGGCGAAAGAGGGAGACCATTTTTGAAGGAGAATCATCCGGTCATTGAAGGACCAAGGTCCACGTCGGAGCACGGAGATGAGGGCTTCTTCCGTTTGAAAAAGGAATTGTGCACAGTTCCCTTCGATAATCCGAGAGACAATTACTTCTCCGGCGCACCACAAACGAGGCAGAGATGTCATCATTGCCCGGAGATTCTGTTTGCGTGGGTTTACCGGCTTCGCGATCAAGGAAAATCTGGTCTCCGATGCTGCTTGAAGACACAGTTCAGGGGGAAGGGAAATTGGGGGTTCCTCTATGCCTAAGTCTACTTCCTGCATTTTTCTTGTAAGGAAGTCGGACATTGTGGAGATTGGTTTCGCAAGAGGAAGAAAGAAGGAAGTTAGGGATTTAAATAGGGAATTTTATAAAAAACATCTGTGATGATGACAACACTCTTCAAGAGAGAAAATCACTTCGATGACGGGAGAAACCGTCACCGGAAAAGAAGGCGTCGTAACTTTCGCCTGAATTATCGCAGAAGAAGGAAGGAGAAAAAACAGTTATCCATGATAATATGATGTATTTATGTCGATTTCTTTGATTTTGTTGTTTCTTTTTTTGTTGTTTTTGATTTAACTTAAATAATAATGGAAAATATGCTTTAGTAAAAAGGAAAAACAAAGTTGCAATGAAAATAATGAATCTAGACCCTAGTGATGCACATAGGAGATAGATGCACTCAGTTTGATTTTTAGGTGTTATTTTTTTGATTTTTTGAATGAAACATAAACTAATGCACGAACTGAAAATAAGACTAAATTAAAGGATAGAAACAACCTGGTTTTAGGAGGTTAATCTCTGATACTAAAATGATACAAGTCTTGAATCAATGCCGTAACACACTTGGACCGGTTGGAGAAGTTTAGGCGAGAAACTTGGCCTTAGGATTCTTGAATGGGATTTTCTGATGGGTATTCGGTGGTGAGGTGCAGTGAACGTCATGAGGGGTGATGAACCTCGTGATAAATCACAACTTAGAAACTAGGAGGGCTAGTCTCAACTAGGGTTCTAAGCGATAGAGTTTTAGGAGAAAAACTCGTAGGAAAAAGTGCTCTCTTTATTAATAATCAAAAAGTTATCCTCATCACCCCTCTAGGGAGGGCGATGCTCAGAGCCTTGATAGCTTCCACCGGGATTATGCCCCGAAGGACGGGTTCAGAGCAGGATGCGAGAGCGGCCAATGAGTCCGTCGTGGTGTTCGCTTGCCTTGGAATTTTGGTCAGTTGGAGTGTTTCAAACTTCGGAGCAAAGGTATGAACGAGCTTAAGTTAAGCCTCCATCCTCTTGTTCTTTGCATCATAATCTCCAACGAATTAACTTCTAACGAACTGAGAATCATAAAAGGCGTGGAGTTGTTTGGCGCCGATCTCGATGGCCAAACGTAGCCCGACGATGAATGCTTCGTACTTTACCTCATTGTTGCAAGCTGGGAACCTGAGGTGGAATGACTATTCAGTACATCTGTGGTGGAGGATTTTAGTGAGATGCCGACTACGATCCATGACGGGACAAAGATCCATCGACATATAGCTCCCACGGGTTCATTTGTGCTGTCACTACTTCGATCTTTGAAGAAAGTTCGATGAGGAATTGGCCAGAACTAATGACTTGCTGCTGGTTCGGGCTTTGAAGTTGATGTCGTGCTCACTTAACTCGACAGCCCATTTAAAAATTCGGGCTGTGCAGTATCGTTCTTAACTATTGGTTTCTGAGAACGGTGACTGCCTAGAATTGGAAATACGACCTGAGTTTCTAGGCCGTATGGCCCCCTATATGTGATGAAGGCCATTGTTTCCCTATCTTGGGTGCATGAAGATCTGATTATACCTAAATGCATCCATGAAGGATAGGAACTTGTTCCCTGCTTTGCTTCGACTAAGCGATCGATGTGGGGGAGAGGAAAGTTGTCCTCTCGGCAAGCTTTGTTGAGATCGGTAAAGTCGACGTAAATCCTCCACTTGCCATTTTTTTTCTTCATTACCACTGGGTTGTCCAACCATTCGGGATATCTAACCTCGGTGATTGACCATACTCCTAGTAGGCGATCGACCTCGTCATTGACAGCTTGTGATTTTTCGCAACCAAGCTTTTGGCACTTTTGTTTGATTGGTTTGAAGGTGGATCAACGTTGAGCTCGTGCGTAGTGATGATCGGGTTGATCCCTTTCATGTCGTCCATCGTCCATGCGACATGGAGATATTCTTCTGGAGGAATCGGACGAGTGCGTCCCTGACTTCCAAGGACACCTCGGTGCCAATTCCTACGCATATCGTGGAATCGCTGGCCTCAAAGGTCACTATGGGAGCTCATTACACGAGAAGCTCATGGTGGAGGTCTTATGGGCCATTTTGGCATCGATAAGACCCTTCCCATGGTCAAGGAACATTTGGCCAGACATCAAGAAGGCCGTAGAAGTCCACTGTGCCGAATGTGTGACTTGCAAGAAGGCCAAGTACATAGTGCACCCTCATGGGTTGTATCTCCCTATACCCATACCAACAGATCCATGGGTAGATATTTTGATAGATTTCGTTCTAGGCATGTCCAAGATCAACCACAAGGATGTCATCTTTGTAGTGGTAGATTGTTTTTCCAAGATGCCCCCACTTCATACATTGTGCAAATGTCAATGATGTCAGAAAAATGGCGGACTTGTTTTTAAAGGAGATAGTGCACCTTCATGGAGTACCAATGACCATTGTCTCAGATTGAGACACAAAGTTCTTGAGTCATTTCAGGAGGAACCATTAGAGGAAGCTAGACACCAAGCTTTTGTTTTCCACCACGTGCCACCATCAAACCGATGGCCAAACTGAGGTAGTCAACCGGACTTTGTCAAATCTTCTCATAACAATACTTGGGAAGAACCTCAAGACATGGGTGGAGTTCCTGCCATTCATAGAATTTGCCTAACACGGCCCTGCACTCGGCCACCAAAAATATATCTTTTGAAGTTGTCTATGGCTTCTGATACAAGCCTTGATTCAAGGATGTATGCGCGTGGGCTGTTTGGAGAAGTTTAGGTGAGAAACTCGACCTTAGACTTCTTGGATAGGGGTTTTTGGGTTGGTATTCGATGGAAAGGTGAAGTGAACCACACAAGGGGTGATGAACCTCGTGATAAATCACAAACTTAGAGCTAGGAGGGCTGGTCTCAACTAGATTCTAAGCGCACAAGATTCTTGAGAGAAAACTTGTTGGGAAAAAGTTCTATCTTTATTAATATCAAAAAGGTTGTCGAACTACAATGCTGGAAGGAGCCTTATTAATATGCTCGACAGCTTGACCTTCTAGGGTCGACTCAAATAAGAAAAGGAAAACTTACAAAAGTGCACAAAAGGAAAAGATACAAAAGTGTATAATCGAAAAAGGACCTATTCCTAAAATGTCTTTGACTCAATAAAAGTAAATATTCTAGATCCTACCCTGCAAAACAGAAAGAGGCATATATTCGAATTGAAACTTACCTTAACTTACCTCATGGCCAAGAAATGGAAGGTGGTCGTCCTTGTGGCATGCACGCGCCTTGCTCCTAGTCTTTGACTTGGAGTAGGGTTAAGAATCTTTGGGCCCTGACCTCTCTTGCCACTAAAGCCCAAGTCTCTGATGTCCCTTGTGTTGTTGAGAAGCCTTTGGACTCTTCCTTGCACTTTTGGCCCATTTTCCTTACGCGATCTTCCTCTAGGAGCTTGTCGACCCATAAGCTGAATTTGTGGAAGAGTGCCCTTGATCTGCTTCTTGTCATTGCTCCTTGAGGTACCACTGGTGTAGATACTTCCTCTAGGTGCATGTCCTGGAGCTGGTAGCTCATTTGGTCCGAGTCCTCTTGTGTAGAAGTGGAAATGCGCGTGTACTCGGCTGGATCGGCTGTACCGGCTGGATTGTGCGAGGTACTGGCCGGAATGCCTTCAGGACCGGCCAAGTTGATCCCGGAGTTGGCGGCATCAGAGGGACCGGCGGTGTCATCCACGTCGCCACCAAGTGTGCCGGAAGCTTGGGCCTCTCCGCCGGCAATGCTGGTTGCTCTGGTCCTTGTGGTCGAGGGTCCGGCGGTACTGCTTGGGCCGGCAGGCATGCCAGATGGTCCGGCTGTCTCGGGCAAGCTTCCTGGTCGGCCAGTCTGGTCTCCTGGCTGGATGTACGACCTGATGTCCTCATCATCCCCTCCCTCTTCAGTAGGTTTTGTCCTCAAAACTGGTTCATCTGCATGGAAAGGGGCTAAGTCAGTAACATTGAACGTATTGGACACATTAAACTCACCTGGGAGCTCGATCCGGTAGGCGTTGTTGTTGATCCTCTTGAGCACTCTGAATGGTCCATCTCCTCTTGGTGCTAGCTTGGAACTCCTTAGGTTTGGGAACCTCTCCTGCCGTAGGTGTAGCCACACCCAATCGCCTGGTTGAAAGATCACCTCCTTTCTTCCCTTGTTGGCATGAGTCACGTACTGTCCGGTCCTCTTCTCCAAGTTTTCTGCTACCTTCTGGTGTAACCTCCTTATGAACTCTGCTTTGGATGCTCCGTTGAGGTTGGTCATCTCAGCTGGTGGTAGTGGTGTTTGCTCCAATGGGGTGAGAGGGTTGAAGCCGTATACCACTTCAAATGGTGTCTTCTTGGTTGCTGAGTGCACGGCTCGGTTGTAGGCGAACTCTATGAATGGCAGGCACTCCACCCAAGTCTTTAGGTTCTTCCCTAGTGTTAGTTCTGAGAAGAGTTGATAGTGTCCTGTTGACAACTTCAGTTTGGCCATCGGTTTGAGGATGGCAGGTGGTAGAGAAGAGTAGCTTCGTGCCTAGCTTTCTCCAAAGGGTCCTCCAGAAATGGCTGAGGAACTTGGTGTCCCTGTCTGATACGATGGTCCTTGGCACTCCATGAAGCCGTACTATCTCCCTGAAGAACAGCTCAGCTGTTTGTGTGGCATCATTGACATTGGCACATGGAATGAAGTGTGCCATCTTGGAGAATCTGTCCACCACTACAAAGATTGCATCTTTGTGGTTGATCTTGGGCAGACCTAGAACAAAAGTCCATTGAGATGTCCACCCATGGATGTGTGGTATGGGCAGTGGGAGATACAACCCGTGAGGTTGCACTCGGGACTTTGCCTTCTTGCAAGTGATGCATCTTGCACAATTCTTCTACTGTCCTCTTGATGTGTGGCCAGTAGAAGTGCTCCTTGACCACTGCTAGAGTCTTGTCGACACCAAAGTGGCCCATGAGTCCTCCTCCATGAGCTTCTCGGATGATAAGCTCCCTTAATGATCCTTGTGGTATGCACAGCCTTCTTTCTCGGAACAGAATCCCTCATGGATGTAGAACTTGCCATGACTCCTGTGCCACACTCCTTGTAGCTCTCAGCAAAGTCAGGATCATCCTTGTATAGGTCCTTGATGTGCTCAATCCTAGGACCTTTGCCTCCATGGTTGATATCAAGGCAAACCTCCTTGATAGTGCATCGGCTACCACATTATCTTTGCCCTTCTTGTACTTGATGACGTACGGTAAGGTCTCTATGAACTCCATCCACCTGGCATGTCTCCTCTTGAGATTGGTTTGCCCTCTAAGGTGTTTGAGAGTCTCATGATCAGTGTGGATCACAAACTCCTTGGACAGCAAGTAATGCCCAAGTCTCCAATGCTCGGACAAGGGCATAGAGCTCCTTGTCATAAGTGGGGTAGTTCAGTGAGGCACCACCTAGCTTCTCACTGAAGTATGCCACTGGTCTCCCTCCCTGGGTTAGCACTGCTCCTATGCCTATTCCAGAGGCATCACACTCCACTTCAAACGTCTTGTTGAAGTCGGGAAGGACTAGCACTGGTGCATGTGTAAGGCTGTCCTTCAAGGCCTGGAATGCCTTCTCCTGAGCTTCTCCCCAGCTGAATCCCACGTTCTTCTTCACTACTGCCGTCAGTGGTGAGGCAATACTGCTGAAGTTGGGCACGAATCTCCTATAGAAGCTGGCCAGTCCGTGGAAGCTCCTTACTTGGCTGATGTTTCCTGGTGTTGGCCATTCTTGTATGGCTCGAATCTTCTCTTCATCAACCTGTAGGCCCTGTGAACTTACAACAAAACCTAAAAAAAGACAAGTTTATCAGTAGAAAAGATGCACTTCTTGAGATTGGCATAAAGCTCTTCTTGTCGATGGGTTGTAAGTACCATCTCAAGATGTGTGAGGTGTTCCCGTAGGCACTTACTATAAACTAGTATGTCATCAAAGTAAACAACTACAAACTTACTGATGTACGCCCTAAGAACTTGGTTCATAAAGTGCATGAAGGTGCTTGGGGCATTAGTCAAGCCAAATGGCATGACTGTCCACTCGTAGAGCCCTTGCTTTGTCTTGAAAGCAGTCTTCCATTCATCACCTTCTTTCATCCTGACCTGGTGGTATCCACTCTTGAGGTCTATCTTGGAGAAGACCGTGGCTCCACTCATGATGTAAGATTGAATATCAATCTCACAAGCGGTACGGCCGTGACTCGCAAGACCGAGAATCTCTCTTGGCTTAAGCGGGCAAGGGAACTAAAAGGAGGGGGTTTTGATCGAATCACACGATCAAAGGTGAACCAAGGGAGTTTGAATCTCTCAAACTAACCTGGCCGTGGCTTCAATAGAAAGGAAGTGAATCACACACTTAGTTTCTAAAGAATAAGAACAAGTTCAATGACAAGGCTTTGAAGAAAATACTTTGTATTCAACTTTTAATTCAATGGTGGTCTATCTTTACAATGAGGTCGTGCTGAGCTTATATAGTGCTCTTAGCAACGGTCCTAAACCTAAAAAAGTGAAAAGGAAATCATATATTTAAAATATATGGCTGTTGGCCATTAATGTCTAGTTTGGCCAACAAGGAAAGTGTATATGCTTGAATCTTGAGAGCTTTGGGGCGAATGTAAGGTGTCTAGTTACATCCTGGATGATTTGGAAAGTCTTCAATACGTGCCCAATTTGCAAGGAATAGAGATATTGCAATCTGAACACATTAAGTGCACTTCGGTCCATATATGGCAAGTCTTGGAGGAAAGGGATTCGCCTGATCCTCTGGTGGCTGGTGCATGGTAGGTTTATTTTGGGCTTCCTTAGGGCCTTAATAATATCTCCTGGACGCCATGTTTTGGTTTGCAAGTGATTAAACCAGTTGGCCATCTCACTTGCCATAAAAGGCTCCAATCGGTTCATTTGAAGGCACGGATGGACCCGCCTGGTCCAAGGCGTGTTTGAGCTTCTAGAAGTGCTTAAGGGAACTCCTACAAGTACCAAAAAGTCTCCCGGTCGCCAAAGAAACGTTTGGAGACTTTCATATAAGGAAAGTTCCAAATATGGTAAGTTTCGAAAACTCCAATTTGATGTATGGTACATGACTTGAACTGGCCTTGTTTTGGGTGAGCTGCATGTCGCCGCGTGTCCTCTGTGAGTCAGGATTATAGGCCAGGTTTGGTCTTGGCTGGCCGCTTCTTGGTTAAGCTTGGATTCATGAAGATACACCCATGTATCCTTTTGCGCGTATTTGGCCGCCTTTGTGTTCCTTGGGCCGGCCGGGCTGGGCAGTTTGCCGGGGGTTGTGCCGATGACCTCATCATACCCTCCTTCTTCGAAATGTTTTGTCCTCAAAACAGTTTGGCCTGCACATAGAGAAGGCAAGTTAATACATTGATTTACTTGTGGGTTTAGGGCATTACCTTGGTTTATGGCCCTTATATGGTTCGGATGTGGCCATGGTGTATCTGGCGGTTGCTCCCTGATAAGAAAGGAAGAAATTACTCCTTTCCATTGCAGCTGGTTGCTTTGCTTTGCCTCCAAGGTGTTGGGTTCTCCATGGTCTCCTCTTGATTCCGAACATCGGTTTAATGTAGGAGGTGGGTCTTCTTGATCTTTGTTGAGTCCTTGCTTTGTTACACCTGTTTCAACAACTTTTGGCAAAAACAAGTGCATTATGCTAGTACTGGAAATTTCAAATTGAAGCTCCTTCATTGCCTTAACACTTTTAGGCTTAATATTTTCGAGTTCTACTTGTAAGCTTGTTATTAGTTGTCTAGTTGGGCATGTCTTAGCAAAGTGTCCTCTTTCTTGACATCTATAGCATATAATTTCATCTGTTTTCATATTGTTAGAGGACTTACCTGGCGTTTCCTTGATGTGTATTCCAAGCAATGGCTTTGATGGTTTCATGTGTGCTATGGCTTGAGGCTTTTGAACTTGCTGGTCAATTTTTGGTTTGACCATCGGCTTAGCTACCTTTTGTCCTTCTAAGGTGTTTGAAAACACGTTGTTCTTCTCAGAGCAGTAGGCAAGCTTGGGCTTATGAAAGGGCTGCATGTTTGGTGTAGACATCTCACTCCTTGATGCTGTTGGGTGCATAAGTTGTGTGGTGATGTTTCTGCGTGTTTGGTACTTCTTCACAAACTCCCTATACATTCGTGCCTTAAGGTCTCCCCAATCAAGGACTGGTTTGTTGTAGAAGGTCCGTGCATTTTCCTTCAACCACCAATTGTAGGCATCTCCAACGAGCATATCAACAGCATATGAGGGCTTCTCTTCTTTGGGGATGTTGTTTGAGCGCAGCCATTGTTTCATGTTGGTTTCCCATCGGAGGTATTCATCTGGATCCTTGTTATACCCTGAAAAGGTTAGAGATTTGGAATTGTAAATATATACCTTACTGGTCTGATTTCTTGATCTAGTTGGAGTGGTGTAGGTTGGCACTCGGCTTGACACGACGAAGTGGCAAGGTGTGATTGTCTTTGGCCAGCTTCTATCGGTGGAATAGTAGTCTGGTGGCTCTGGCTCGAGATCTTCAACTCCTGTTTCATTGTCAAAATCATATTCTGAATAGTCTTCATTCCATGTCTCAAATCCATAGGAATCATCTACATCGGACAAGTCTTGGTGCCTTTCATCACAATAATTTTCTTCAAAGAATTGGTAAGGACTTTCTTCTTCATAATACTCCATATTTTAAATTTGTACCTTGCACACGGAAGAAGATAGATTTAAGTCGAAATACACAAATAAGGAAACTAGACTTGAGTGAATATTTGGTATTAACACACAAGTAGTATCAAAAGGAAATCAACACAAGAAAATATTTTTATGGTTTTTTTTGGTCACTTTTGGCAACTAACTTAAAAACAAATTAAAAGACAATATTTTTTTTTGTTTTGGAATTAAATTAGGACGAAAAGTAATAAGAATATTATATAAATATTTTCTTCTCTTTTTTTAAAAAAAAAATACTTAACTAGCAACTAAATTGGAAAACAAACAAAATGAAGTGATGTTTATATTTTTGAGTTTTTTTCTCTTAATTGGACGAAATTAAGCAAACATGAAATGCAAGTTTTTGATTTGGTTTTAGATTTAAATGAGAGGAGACAAAAAGAATCAACAAAAATCAACAAGAAACAATGCAAATGAAGAATAAGAACAAATATTTTTTTTTTTTTGGTTTTCAATAAGATGTAAATAACAAAATGCAAAATAAAATCATAAAAGATAAAAGATAAAGGTTGGATGAACACAACCTGGGATAGGACCTTTTAGCTCTGATACCAAATGATGTAAGATTGAATATCAATCTCACAAGCGGTACGGCCGTGACTCGCAAGACCGAGAATCTCTCTTGGCTTAAGCGGGCAAGGGAACTAAAAGGAGGGGGTTTTGATCGAATCACACGATCAAAGGTGAACCAAGGGAGTTTGAATCTCTCAAACTAACCTGGCCGTGGCTTCAATAGAAAGGAAGTGAATCACACACTTAGTTTCTAAAGAATAAGAACAAGTTCAATGACAAGGCTTTGAAGAAAATACTTTGTATTCAACTTTTAATTCAATGGTGGTCTATCTTTACAATGAGGTCGTGCTGAGCTTATATAGTGCTCTTAGCAACGGTCCTAAACCTAAAAAAGAGAAAAGGAAATCATATATTTAAAATATATGGCTGTTGGCCATTAATGTCTAGTTTGGCCAACAAGGAAAGTGTATATGCTTGAATCTTGAGAGCTTTGGGGCGAATGTAAGGTGTCTAGTTACATCCTGGATGATTTGGAAAGTCTTCAATACGTGCCCAATTTGCAAGGAATAGAGATATTGCAATCTGAACACATTAAGTGCACTTCGGTCCATATATGGCAAGTCTTGGAGGAAAGGGATTCGCCTGATCCTCTGGTGGCTGGTGCATGGTAGGTTTATTTTGGGCTTCCTTAGGGCCTTAATAATATCTCCTGGATGCCTTGTTTTGGTTTGCAAGTGATTAAACCAGTTGGCCATCTCACTTGCCATAAACGGCTCCAATCGGTTCATTTGAAGGCAGTTTGAGCTTCTAGAAGTGCTTAAGGGAACTCCTACAAGTACCAAAAAGTCTCCTGGTCGCCAAAGAAACATTTGGAGACTTTCATATAAGGAAAGTTCCAAATATGGTAAGTTTCGAAAACTCCAATTTGATGTATGGTACATGACTTGATCTGGCCTTGTTTTGGGTGAGCTGCATGTCGCCGCGTGTCCTCTGTGAGTCAGGATTATAGGCCAGGTTTGGTCTTGGCTGGCCGCTTCTTGGTTAAGCTTGGATTCATGAAGATACACCCATGTATCCTTTTGCGCGTATTTGGCCGCCTTTGTGTTCCTTGGGCCGGCCGGGCCGGGCAGTTGGCTGGGGTTTGGGCTGATGACCTCATCAACTCAGCTCATCTAGCATGTCATCCAGCCGTGGTATTGGATGCTGGTACTTGACTGTGATGTTGTTGATTGCTCGGCAGTCCACGCACATGCGCCAAGTCCCACCTTTCTTGGGCACTAGTAGCACTGGTACGGCACTGGACTGAGGCTCTCTCGAACATATCCTTTCCCCAGGAGCTCCTTGACTTGCTTCTCAAGCTCCTTGGACTCCTCTGGACTCATCCGGTAGGCTGGCCAGTTGGGCAGGGCTGCTCCGGACACTAGATCGATCTGGTGTTCTATGCCACGTAAAGGAGGCAAGCCTGCTGGTATCTCCTCTGGAAACACATCCTGGAACTTATTGAGGAGATTTGCTACTTCAGGAGGTAGCTCTACCTGTTCCTGTTCAATACTCAAAATTTCTTCGAAGACCATTAGTAACATTAAATCCTTTGAGGCTAAAACTCTCCGGACATGGCTTGGTTGAATAAGAAAATTGGACTTGATAAGTTTCTTTTCCTTACTCATTTGGAGTTGCAGCTTGTGTACCTGGACAGGTGTAAGAGGAGCCAAGCTGACCTTTCTTTTGTCATGCACAAAAGTGTAGAGATTGGTTCGGCCATCATGCCTGGTCTCTTTGTCAAACTGCCATGGTCTTCCTAGCAGAAGATGGCCAGCTTGCATGGGCACCACGTCACACACGACTTGGTCTTGGTACTTGCCCACACTGAATGGCACAGTGACTTGCTCATGGATCTTGAGCTCCACTTTGTCATTGAGCCATCTCAGTCTATATGGTCGAGGATGCCTTGTCTTCTCTAGACCTAGCTTATCAACCATATATGCACTAGCAACGTTAGTGCAAGAACCACCATCTATGATGAGGTTACATACCTTGCCCTTGATGGTGCAACGGCTGTGGAAGATGTTCTCCCTTTGGATGGTCTCTGAAGGATCCACCATTTCACTGAGGATGCGTCTAGTGACCAGCACTTCCCCCACATCAGGGTACTCAATGTCACCATATTCCTCTTTTGGTTCATAGTCCTCTTCATCTTGGGACTCTTATTCTCCAGCCTCCGTAATCAACATGGCCTGGTTGTTTGGGCACTCCCTTGAGATGTGTCCACGACCCCTACACTTGAAACAAGTGATGTCACGTGATCTTTGAGGGTTAGAAGACTTACCAGGCTCTCTCTGATCACGGGTGGGTTCAGGAGGCTTGCTTTTGAACCTTGACTCGATCTCTATGCTCTTGCCTTTGTCTATGGGCTTGGGCATGTTGTTTGGTGCCCAAGGTGTCTTAGGCTTGCTGCGGATGTCTTGGCTCTTACGTTTGATGTGCTTCTCAGCTTGGACAGATAGGTGGAACAAGTCTTTGAAGTCATTGTAGATTTGCCTTTCCACCTTGCGGCTGATTCTTTCTTGGAGTCCATCCAAGAATTGTGCCATCAATGCTTCTTCATCATCATTGAGCTCCAATCTGTTCCTTAGCTTCTCGAACTCTTCATAGTACTCCTCTACTGATCTGGTACCCTGCTTAAGAGTACGAAAACGACATTGCAAGTCCCTATGAAAGTAAGGTGGAACAAACCTTTGTCGCATGACATCCTTCATGTCGACCCATGAATCTATAGGTGATGAGGACATCTTCGACCTCTGGTTGCCGTGGAGGTCCTCTCGGCCTGTGGTGATAGTTATGAGGTTGTGTGTCCTCATCTCCATCTGGCTGGGGTTCCTCCTGTTCGTGTCGTGTCCTAAGGTGCTCAGGACCCTCAGGACGGTCTTGCTCAGCCCTCATGTGCCTTATGGCCTGGAATCTCAAAGGCCTCTCCACGCGCTCCAATCTCTCGCCTATGGATGCGAGTTGTGATTGGAGTGTGGTGAACATGGCCATTATGGCCTCGGCTGCATCTCTATTTTCTTCTCCCATTGCGTACTACAAGGAAGAAAACAAGTTATGCTACTCCTAAATTGTTAGGAGGGTTTTCTTTTTATAAGGGATTCGAAAAAATGCTAAAAGGAAAATTCTAAGGAATGGAAAATTCGAATAGAAGGATATTTGAATAAAAGGAAATTTTCTTGACAACTATTGCTAGCTGTCCAATTCGAAATCTTTTGGTATTTTTCCTATTTTGTTTTCTTTTCCTTTTCTTTTCTTTTTAATTTAACTTAAAAATAATGGAAATATGAATTAAACAAAAAGGAAAACGTGAATGGCAATGCAAAAGTGAATCTAAACCCTAGTGATACACGTAGAAGGCTAGATGCACTCAGTTTGGAGTTTGATGTTATTTTTTTAATTTTTCTTGAATGCGACTTAAACTAATGCAAGAACTAAAAACAAAACAAGCTAAAGGATAGAAACAACCTGGTTTAGGAGCTTTAAGCTCTGATACCAAAATGATACAAGGCTTGATTCAAGGATGTATGCGCGTGGGCTGTTTGGAGAAGTTTAGGTGAGAAACTCGACCTTAGACTTCTTGGATAGGGGTTTTTGGGTTGGTATTCGATGGAAGGTGAAGTGAACCACACAAGGGGTGATGAACCTCGTGATAAATCACAAACTTAGAGCTAGGAGGGCTGGTCTCAACTAGATTCTAAGCGCACAAGATTCTTGAGAGAAAACTTGTTGGGGAAAAAGTTCTATCTTTATTAATATCAAAAAGGTTGTCGAACTACAATGCTGGAAGGAGCCTTATTATTATGCTCGACAGCTTGACCTTCTAGGGTCGACCCAAATAAGAAAAGGAAAACTTACAAAAGTGCACAAAGGAAAAGATACAAAAGTGTATAATCAAAAAGGACCTATTCCTAAAATGTTTTTTACTCAATAAAAGTAAATATTCTAGATCCTACCCTGCAAAACAGAAAGAGGAATATATTCAAATTGAAACTTACCTTAACTTACCTCATGGCCAAGAAATGGAAGGTGGTCCTTGTGGCATGCAGCGCCTCCTAGTCTTCGACTTGGAGTAGGGTTAATCTTTGGGCCCTGACCTCTCTTGCCACTAAAGCCCAAGTCTCTGATGTCCCTTGTGTTGTTGAGAAGCCATTGGACTCTTCCTTGAACTTTTGCCCATTGTCCTTAGTGATCTTCCTCTAGGGCTTGTCGACCCATAAGCTGAATTTGTGGAAGAGTGCCCTTGATCTGCTTCTTGTCATTGCTCCTGGGGTACCACTGGTGTAGATACTTCCTCTAGGTGCATGTCCTGAGCTGGTAGCTCATTTGGTCCGAGTCCTCTTGTGTAGAAGTGGAAATGCGTGTACTCGGCTGGATCGGCTGTACCGGCTGGATTGTCGAGGTACTGGCGGAATGCCTTCAGGACCGGCCAAGTTGATCCCAGAGCTGGAGGCATCACCAGAGGGACGGCGGTGTCATCCACGTGCCACCAAGTGTGCGGAAGCTTGGGCCTCTCCGCCGGCAATGCTGGTTGCTCTGGTCCTATTGCTCGAGGGTCCGGCGGTACTGCTTGGACCGGCAGGCGTGCCAGATGGCCCGGCTGTCTTGGGCAAGCTTCCTGGTCGGCCAGTCTGGTCTCCTGGCTGGATGTACGACCTGATGTCCTCATCATCCCCTCCCTCTTCAGTAGGTTTTGTCCTCAAACCTGGTTCATCTGCATGGAAAGGGGCTAAGTCAGTAACATTGAACATATTGGACACATTAAACTCACCTGGTAGCTCGATCCGGTAGGCGTTGTTGTTGATCCCCTCGAGCACTCTGAATGGTCCATCTCCTCTTGGTGCTAGCTTGGAACTCCTTAGGTTTGGGAACCTCTCCTGCCGTAGGTGTAGCCACACCCAATCGCCTGGTTGAAAGATCACCTCCTTTCTTCCCTTTTTGGCATGAGTCACGTACTGCCCGGTCCTCTTCTCCAAGTTCTCTGCTACCTTCTGGTGTAACCTCCTTATGAACTCTGCCTTGGATGCTCCATTGAGGTTGGTCATCTCTGCTGGTGGTAGTGGCGTTTTCTCCAATGGGGTGA
>CM032160.1:28832741-28850430 GCA_018901935.1 Pugionium cornutum
GTTGGCCGGGGTTTGGGCTGATGACCTCATCATACCATCCTTCTTCAATATGTTTTGTCCTCAAAACAGTTTGGCCTGCACATAGAGAAGGCAAGTTAATACCTTGATTTACTTGTGGGTTTAGGGCATTACCTTGGTTTATGGCCCTTATATGGTTCGGATGTGGCCATGGTGCATCTGGCGGTTGCTCCCTGATAAGAAAGGAAGAAATTACTGCTTTCCATTGCAGCTGGTTGCTTTGCTTTGCCTCCAAGGTGTTGGGTTCTCCATGGTCTCCTCTTGATTCCGAACATCGGTTTAATGTAGGAGGTGGGTCTTCTTGATCTTTGTTGAATCCTTGCTTTGTTACACCTGTTTCAACAACTTTTGGCAAAAACAAGTGCATTATGCTAGAACTGGAAATTTCAAATTGAAGCTCCTTCATTGCCTTAACACTTTTAGGCTTAATATTTTCGAGTTCTACTTGTAAGCTTGTTATTAGTTGTCTAGTTGGGCATGTCTTAGCAAACAGTCCTCTTTCTTGACATCTATAGCATAGAATTTCATCTGTTTTCACATTGTTAGAGGACTTACCTGGCGTTTCCTTGACGTGTATTCCAAGCAATGGCTTTGATGGTTTCATGTGTGCTATGGCTTGAGGCTTTTGAACTTGCTGGTCAATTTTTGGTTTGACCATCGGCTTAGCTACCTTTTGTCCTTCTAAGGTGTTTGAAAACACGTTGTTCTTCTCAGAGCAGTAGGCAAGCTTGGGCTTATGAAAGGGCTGCATGTTTGGCGTAGACATCTCACTCCTTGATGCTGTTGGGTGCATAAGTTGTGTGGTGATGTTTCTGCGTGTTTGGTACTTCTTCACAAACTCCCTATACATTCGTGCCTTAAGGTCTCCCCAATCAAGGACTGGTTTGTTGTAGAAGGTCCGTGCATTTTCCTTCAACCACCAATTGTAGGCATCTCCAACGAGCATATCAACAGCATATGAGAGCTTCTCTTCTTTGGGGATGTTGTTTGAGCGCAGCCATTGTTTCATGTTGGTTTCCCATCGGAGGTATTCATCTGGATCCTTGTTATACCCTGAAAAGGTTAGAGATTTGGAATTGTAAATATATACCTTACTGGTCTGATTTCTTGATCTAGTTGGAGTGGTGTAGGTTGGCACTCGGCTTGACACAACGAAGTGGCAAGGTGTGATTGTCTTTGGCCAGCTTCTATCGGTGGAATAGTAGTCTGGTGGCTCTGGCTCGAGATCTTCAACTCCTGTTTCATTGTCAAAATCATATTCTGAATAGTCTTCATTCCATGTCTCATATCCATAGGAATCATCTACATCGGACAAGTCTTGGTGCCTTTCATCACAATAATTTTCTTCAAAGAATTGGTAAGGACTTTCTTCCTCATAATACTCCATATTTTAAATTTGTACCTTGCACAAGGAAGAAGATAGATTTAAGTCGAAATACACAAATAAGGAAACTAGACTTGAGTGAATATTTGGTATTAACACACAAGTAGTATCAAAAGGAAATCAACACAAGAAAATATTTTTATGGTTTTTTTTTGTCACTTTTGGCAACTAACTTAAAAACAAATTAAAAGACAATATTTTTTTTGTTTTGGAATTAAATTAGGACGAAAAGTAATAAGAATATTATATAAATATTTTCTTCTCTTTTTTTTAAAAAAAATACTTAACTAGCAACTAAATTGGAAAACAAACAAAATGAAGTGATGTTTATATTTTTGAGTTTTTTTCTCTTAATTGGACGAAATTAAGCAAACATGAAATGCAAGTTTTTTATTTGGTTTTAGATTTAAATGAGAGGAGACAAAAAGAATCAACAAAAATCAACAAGAAACAATGCAAATGAAGAATAAGAACAAATATTTTTTTTTTTTTGGTTTTCAATAAGATGTAAATAACAAAATGCAAAATAAAATCATAAAAGATAAAAGATAAAGATTGGATGAACACAACCTGGGATAGGAGCTTTTAGCTCTGATACCAAATGATGTAAGATTGAATATCAATCTCACAAGCGGTACGGCCGTGACTCGCAAGACCGAGAATCTCTCTTGGCTTAAGCGGGCAAGGGAACTAAAAGGAGGGGGTTTTGATCGAATCACACGATCAAAGGTGAACCAAGGGAGTTTGAATCTCTCAAACTAACCTGGCCGTGGCTTCAATAGAAAGGAAGTGAATCACACACTTAGTTTCTAAAGAATAAGAACAAGTTCAAAGACAAGGCTTTGAAGAAAATACTTTGTATTCAAATTTTATTTCAATGGTGGTCTATCTTTACAATGAGGTCGTGCTGAGCTTATATAGTGCTCTTAGCAACGGTCCTAAACCTAAAAAAGAGAAAAGGAAATCATATATTTAAAATATATGGCTGTTGGCCATTAATGTCTAGTTTGGCCAACAAGGAAAGTGTATATGCTTGAATCTTGAGAGCTTTGGGGCGAATGTAAGGTGTCTAGGTACATCCTGGATGCTTTGGAAAGTCTTCAATACGTGCCCAATTTGCAAGGAATATAGATATTGCAATCTGAACACATTAAGTGCACTTCGGTCCATATATGGCAAGTCTTGGAGGAAAGGGATTCGCCTGATCCTCTGGTGGCTGGTGCATGGTAGGTTTATTTTGGGCTTCCTTAGGGCCTTAATAATATCTCCTGGACGCCATGTTTTGGTTTGCAAATGATTAAACCAGTTGGCCATCTCACTTGCCATAAACGGCTCCAATCGGTTCATTTGAAGGCACGGATGGACCCGCCTGGTCCAAGGCGTGTTTTAGCTTCTAGAAGTTCTTAAGGGAACTCCTACAAGTACCAAAAAGTCTCCCGGTCGCCAAAGAAACGTTTGGAGACTTTCATATAAGGAAAGTTCCAAATATGGTAAGTTTCGAAAACTCCAATTTGATGTATGGTACATGACTTGATCTGGCCTTGTTTTGGGTGAGCTGCATGTCGCCGCGTGTCCTCTGTGAGTCAGGATTATAGGCCAGGTTTGGTCTTGGCTGGCCGCTTCTTGGTTAAGCTTGGATTCATGAAGATACACCCATGTATCCTTTTGCGCGTATTTGGCTGCCTTTGTGTTCCTTGGGCCGGCCGGGCCGGGCAGTTGGCTGGGGTTTGAGCTGATGACCTCATCACTCTCCTAGGCCCTGGTTGGTTGTAATGATCAAAGATATGATCCATTCTTCTCTCCCAATCTAGGTAAGCCTCGGGGTCTACTTTTCCTGCAAAACTTGGAGGAGTTAGCTTAACATCAGGATGAGTTACCCGGTTGTAGGCGTGTTCATCTCCATCCTCATGATGTCTACGAGGCATCCTTGGTCTCTGGTGAAGACCATATGTCTCGAAGCCATCATCTTCTACCTCTGGTTGCCGTGGAGGTCCTCTCGGCCTATGGTGATAGTTATGAGGTTTTGTGTCCTCATCTCCATCTGGATGGGGCTCCTCATGTTCGTGCCGTGTCCTAAGGTGCTCAGGACCCTCAGGACGGTCTTGCTCAGCTCTCACGTGCCTTATGGCCTGGAATCTCACAGGCCTCTCCACGCGCTCCAATCTCTCGCCTATGGATGCGAGTTGCGTTTGGAGAGTGGTGAAAATGGCCAACATGACTTCGGTTGCTTCTCTATTTTCTTTTGCCATTGCGTACTACAAAGATAGAAGACAAGTTATGCTGCTCCTAAATTATTAGGAGGGTTTTCTTTTATAAGGGATTCGAAAAAATGCAAAAAGGAAAAAATCTGAGAATTGGAAATTCGAAAATATGAAGATTTGAATAAAAAGGAAACTTTCTTGACAACTATTGCTAGCTGTCCAATTCGAATCCTTTAGGTATTTTCCTATTTTCTTTTTCTTTTCTTTTTAATTTAACTTAAAAATAATGGAAATATGATTCTAACAAAAAGGAAAGTCGAATATAGCAATGCAAGAATGATTCTAGAACCTACTGATGCATGTAGGATCTAGATGCACTCGGTATGAGTTTAGATGTTATTTTTTTATTTTCTTGAATGGAACTTAAACTAATGCAATAACAAGAAACAAAACAAGCTAAAGGATAGAAACAACCTGGTTTAGGAGCTTTAAGCTCTGATACCAAAATGATACAAGCCTCGATTCAAGGCTTATATGGGCGTGGGCTGTTTGGAGAAGGTTAGGTGAGAAACTCGACCTTAGACTTCTTGGATAGGGGGTTTTGGGTTGGTATTCGATGGAAGTGTGAAGTGAACCACACGAGGGGTGATGAACCTCGTGATGAATCACAAACTTAGAGCTAGGAGGGCTGGTCTCAACTAGGTTCTAAGCGCACAAGATTCTTAGAGAGAAAACTTGTTGGAAGAAAGTTCTACTTCATTAATATCAAAAGGTTGTCGAACTACAATGCTGGAAGGAGCCTTATTAATATGCTTGACAGCTTGACCTTCTAGGGTCGACTCAAAGAAAGAAAAGGAAATATTACAAAAGTGCACAAATGGAAAATGTCCAAAATTGCATAACCGAAAAAGGACCTATTCGTAAAATGTCTTTTACTCAAAAAATGTAAATATTCTAGATTCTACCCTGCAAAACAGAAAGATGCAAATATTCGTATTGAAAACTTACCTTACTTACCTCACGGCCAAGAAATGGAAGGTCGCCGTCCTTGTGGCATGCACGTGCCTTGCTCCTAGTCTTCGACTTGGAGTAGAGTTAGGGAATCTTTGGGCCCTGACCTCTCTTGCCACTAAAGCCCAAGTCTCTAAAATCCCTTGCATTGTTGAGAAGCCTTTGGACTCTTCTTTGCACTTCTGGCCCATTGTCCTTAGTCGATCTTCCTCTAGGAGCTTGTTGACCCATAAGCTGAACTTGTGGAGGAGTGCTCTTGATCTGCTCCTTGTCATTGCTCCTGGTGGCACTACTGGTGTGGAGACTTCCTCTAGATGCATGTTCTGAAGCTGGTAGCTTATCTGATCCGAGTTTCCATGTGTAAAAGTTGAAATGCTCGTGTACTCGGCTTGATCGGCTGTACCGGCTGGACTGTGCTAGGTACTGGCCGGAATGCCTTCAGGACCGGCCAAGTTGATCCCGGAGTCGGCCGCGTCACCAAGGGGACCGGCGGTATCATCCACGTCACCACCAATTGTGCCGGAAGCTTGGGTCTCTCTGATACAAGCCTTGATTCAAGGATGTATGCGTGTGGGCTGCTTGGAGAAGTTTAGGTGAGAAACTCGACCTTAGACTTCTTGGATAGGGGTTTTTGGGTTGGTATTCGATGGAAAGGTGAAGTGAACCACACGAGGGGTGATGAACCTCGTGATAAATCACAAACTTAGAGCTAGGAGGGCTGGTCTCAACTAGATTCTAAGTGCACAAGATTCTTGAGAGAAAACTTGTTGGGGAAAAAGTTCTATCTTTATTAATATCAAAAAGGTTGTCGAACTACAATGCTGGAAGGAGCCTTATTAATATGCTCGACAGCTTGACCTTCTAGGGTCGACTCAAACAAAGAAAAGGAAAGTTTACAAAAGTGCACAAAAGGAAAAGATACAAAAGTGTATAACCGAAAAAGGACCTATTCCTAAAATGTTCTTGACTCAAAAATGTAAAGCATCTAGATCCTACCCTGCAAAACAGAAAGAGGCATATATTTGAATGAAACTTACCTTAACTCACCTCACGGCCAAGAAATGGAAGGTGGCCGTCCTTGTGGCATGCACGCGCCTTGCTCCTAGTCTTCGACTTGGAGTAGGGTTAAATATCTTTGGGCCCTGACCTCTCTTGCCACTAAAGCCCAAGTCTCTGATGTTCCTTGTGTTGTTGAGAAGCCTTTGGACTCTAATTTGCTCTTCTGGCCCATTGTCCTTAGCTGCTCTTCCTCTAGAAGCTTGTCGACCCATAAGCTGAATTTGTGGAAGAGTGCTCTTGATCTGCTTCTTGTCATTGCTCCTGGAGGTACCACTGGTGTAGATACTTCTTCTAGGTGCATGTCCTGGAGCTGGTAGCTCATTTGGTCCGAGTCCTCTTGTGTAGAAGTGGAAATGCGCGTGTACTCGGCTGGATCGGCTGTACCGGCTGGATTGTCCGCGGTACTGGCCGGAATGCCTTCAGGACCGGCCAAGTTGATCCCGGAGTTGGCGGCATCACCAGAGGGACCGGCGGTGTCATCCACGTCCCCACCAAGTGTGCCGGAAGCTTGGGCCTCTCCGCCGGCAATGCTGACCGGTCTGGTCCTATAGGTCGAGGGTCCGGCGGTACTGCCTGGTCCGGCAGACGTGCCAGATGGTCCTGCTGTCTCGGGCAAGCTTCCTGGTCGGCCAGTCTGGTCTCCTGGCTGGATGTACGACCTGATGTCCTCATCATTCCCTCCCTCTTCAGTAGGTTTTGTCCTCAAAACTGGTTCATCTGCATGGAAAGGGGCTAAGTCAGTAACATTGAACGTATTGGACACATTAAACTGACCTGGCAGCTCGATCCGGTAGGCATTGTTGTTGATCCTCTCGAGCACTCTGAATGGTCCATCTCCTCTTGGTGCTAGCTTGGAACTCCTTAGGTTTGGGAACCTCTCCTGCCGTAGGTGTAGCCACACCCAATCGCCTGGTTGAAAGATCACCTCCTTTCTTCCTTTGTTGGCATGAGTCACGTACTGTCCGGTCCTCTTCTCCAAGTTCTCTGCTACCTTCTGGTGTAACCTCCTTATGAACTCTGCTTGGATGCTCCGTTGAGGTTGGTCATCTCAGCTGGTGGCAGTGGTGTTTGCTCCAATGGGGTGAGAGGGTTGAAGCCGTATACCACTTCAAATGGTGTCTTCTTGGTTGCTGAGTGCACGGCTCGGTTGTAGGCGAACTCATGAATGGCAGGCACTCCACCCAAGTCTTTAGGTTCTTCCCTAGTGTAGTTCTGAGAAGATTTGATAGTGTCCTGTTGACAACTTCAGTTTGGCCATCGGTTTGAGGATGGCAGGTGGTAGAGAAAAGTAGCTTCGTGCCTAGCTTTCTCCAAAGGGTCCTCCAGAAATGGCTGAGGAACTTGGTGTCCCTGTCTGATACGATTGTCCTTGGCACTCCATGAAGCCGTACTATCTCCCTGAAGAACAGCTCAGCTGTTTGTGTGGCATCATTGACATTGGCACATGGAATGAGGTGTGCCATCTTGGAGAATCTGTCCACCACTACAAAGATTGCATCTTTGTGGTTGATCTTGGGCAGACCTAGAACAAAATCCATCGAGATGTCCACCCATGGATGTGTTGGTATGGGCAGTGGGAGATACAACCCGTGAGGTTGCACTCGGGACTTTGCCTTCTTGCAAGTGATGCATCTTGCACAATGTGCTTCTACTGTCCTCTTGATGTGTGGCCAGTAGAAGTGCTCCTTGACCACTGCTAGAGTCTTGTCGACATCAAAGTGGCCCATGAGTCCTCCTCCAGGAGCTTCTCGGATGATAAGCTCCCTTAATGATCCTTGTGGTATGCACAGCCTTCTTTCTCGGAACAAGAACCCCTCATGGATGTAGAACTTGCCATGACTCCCTGTGCCACACTCCTTGTAGCTCTCAGCAAAGTCAGGATCATCCTTGTATAGGCCCTTGATGTGCTCGAACCCTAAGACCTTTGCCTCCATGGTTGATATCAAGGCAAACCTCCTTGATAGTGCATCGGCTACCACATTGTCTTTGCCCTTCTTGTACTTGATGATGTACGGGAAGGTCTCTATGAACTCCATCCACCTGGCATGTCTCCTCTTGAGATTGGTTTGCCCTCTGAGGTGTTTGAGAGTCTCATGATCAGTGTGGATCACAAACTCCTTGGACAGCAAGTAATGCTGCCAAATCTCCAATGCTCGGACAAGGGCATAAAGCTCCTTGTCATAAGTGGGGTAGTTCAGTGAGGCACCACCTAGCTTCTCACTGAAGTATGCCACTGGTCTCCCTCCCTGGGTTAGCACTGCTCCTATGCCTATTCCAGAGGCATCACACTCCACTTCAAACGTCTTGTTGAAGTCGGGAAGGACTAACACTGGTGCGCGTGTAAGGCTGTCCTTCAAGGCCTTGAATGCCTTCTCCTGAGCTTCTCCCCAGCTGAATCCCACGTTCTTCTTCACTACTGCCGTCAATGGTGAGGCAATACTGCTGAAGTTGGGCACGAATCTCCTATAGAAGCTGGCCAGTCCGTGGAAGCTCCTTACTTGGCTGATGTTTCCTGGTGTTGGCCATTCTTGTATGGCTCGAATCTTCTCTTCATCAACCTGTAGGCCCTGTGAACTCACAACAAAACCTAAAAAGACAAGCTTATCAGTACAAAAGGTGCACTTCTTGAGATTGGCATAAAGCTCTTCTTGTCTAAGGGTTTTAAGTACCATCTCAAGATGTGTGAGGTGTTCCCGTAGGCACTTACTATAAACTAGTATATCATCAAAGTAAACTACCACAAACTTACTGATGTACGCCCTAAGAACTTGGTTCATAAGGCATGAAGGTGCTCGGGGCATTAGTCAAGCTGAATGGCATGACTGTCCACTCATAGAGCCCTTGCTTGGTCTTGAAGGCGGTCTTCCACTCATCACCTTCCTTCATCCTGACCTGGTGGTATCCACTTTTGAGGTCTATCTTGGAGAAGACCATGGCTCCACTCAGCTCATCTAGCATGTCATCCAGTCGTGGTATTGGATGCCTATACTTGACTGTGATGTTGTTGATTGCTCGGCAGTCCACGCACATGCGCCAAGTCCCATCCTTCTTGGGCACTAGTAGCACTGGTACAGCACATGGACTGAGGCTCTCTCGAACATATCCCTTCTCCAGGAGCTCCTTGACTTGCTTCTCAAGCTCCTTGGACTCCTCTGGACTCATCCGGTAGGCTGGCCGGTTGGGCAGGGCTGCTCCGGCACTAGATCAATCTGATGTTCTATGCCACGTAAAGGAGGCAAGCCTGCTGGTATCTCCTCTGGAAATACATCCTGGAATTTGTTGAGGAGTGTTGCTACTTCATGAGGTAGCTCTACCTGTCCCTGTTCTATACTCAACACTTCCTTGAAAACCATTAGTAACATTAAGTCCTTCGAGGCTAAAGCTCTCCGGACATGGCTAGGTTGAATAAGAAAGTTAGACTTGACAAGTTTCTTTTCCTTACTCATTTGGAGTTGTAGCTCATGTACTTGGGCAGGTGTAAGAGGAGCTAGGCTGACCTTTCTCTTGTCATGCATGAAGGTGTAGAGATTGGTTCTGCCATCATGCCTGGTCTCTTTGTCAAACTGCCATGGTCTTCCTAGTAGAAGATGGCCAGCTTGCATGGGCACCACGTCGCACACGACCTGGTCTTGGTACTTGCCCACACTGAATGGCACAGTGACTTGCTCATGAATCTTGAGCTCCACTTTGTCATCGAGCCATCTCAGTCTATATGGTCAAGGATGCCGTGTCCTCTCTAGACCTAGCTTATCAACCATATACGCACTAGCAACGTTAGTGCAAGAACCACCATCTATGATGAGGTTACATACCTTTCCTTTGATGGTGCAACGGCTGTGGAAGATGTTCTCCTTTGGATGGTCTCTGAAGGATCCACCATTGCACTGAGGATACGCCTAGTGACCAGCACTTCCCCACATCAGGGTACTCAATGTCACCATATTCTCCTTCTGGTTCATAGTCCTCTTCATCTTGGGACTCATATTCTCCTGCCTCCGTAATCAGCATGACTCGGTTGTTTGGGCACTCCCTTGAGATGTGTCCACGTCCCCTGCACTTGAAACAAGTTATGTCACGTGATCTTTGAGGGTTAGAAGACTTACCAGGCTCTCTCTGGTCACGGGTTGGTTCAGGAGGCTTGCTCTTGATCCTTGGCTCGATCTCTACGCTTTTGCCTTTGTCCACTGTCTTTGGCATGTTGCTTGGTGCCCACGGTGTCTTAGGCTTGCTGCGGATGTCTTGGCTCTTACGTTTGATGTGCTGTTCAGCTTGCACAGATAGGTGGAACAAGTCCTTGAAGTCGTTGTAGATTTGCCTTTCCACCTTGCAGCTGATCCTTTCTTGGAGTCCATCCAAGAATTGCGCCATCAATGCTTCTTCATCATCATTGAGCTCCAATCTGTTCCTTAACCTCTCGAACTCTTCATAGTACTCCTCTACTGATCTGGTACCCTGCTTAAGAGTACGAAAACGTTGTTGCAAATCCCTATGGAAGTAAGGTGGAACATACCTTTGTCGCATGAGGTCTTTCATGTCGACCCATGAGTCTACGGGTCTCATTCTCTTCCTCCTTCTGTCAGATACCTCACGATCCCACCAGATGAGGGCATTGTCCGTGAGTTGTGCTACTGCCATTGAGACTCTCCTAGGTCCTGGTTGGTTGTAGTGATCAAAGATATGATCCATTCTCCTCTCCCAATCTAGGTAAGCCTCGGGGTCTACTTTTCCTGCAAAACTTGGAGGAGTTAGCTTAACATTAGGATGAATTACCCGGTTGTAGGTGTGTTCATCTCCATCCTCATGACGTCTAGGAGGCATTCTTGGTCTCTGGTGAAGACCATATGGCTCAAAGCCATCATCTTCTGCCTCTGGTTGCCGTGGAGGTCCTCTCGGCCTATGGTGATAGTTATGAGGTTGCGTGTCCTCATCTCCATCTGGCTGGGGTTCCTCCTGTTCGTGCCGTGTCCTAAGGTACTCAGGACCCTCAGGATGGTCTTGCTCAGCTCTCACGTGCCTTATGGCCTGGAATATTACTGGTCTCTCCACGCGCTCCAACCTCTCGCCTATGGATGCGAGTTGTGTTTGGAGTGTGGTGAACATGGCCATCATGGCTTCAGCTGCGTCTCTATTCTCTTGTCCCATGTGTGCTACAAAGAAAAAAGACAATTAGGGTGCTCCTAAATTATTAGGAGGGTTTTCTTTTTATAAGGGTTTGAAAAAAATGCAAAAAAGAAAAATCTTAAGGAAAGGAAATTCGACTACAAGAAAAAGGAAACTTCCTAGACAACTTGTGCTAGCTGTCCAATTCGAAATATCTTGGGTATTTTCCTATTCTCTTTTCTTTCCTTTTTTTTCTTTTCTTTTTCTTTTTAATTTAACTTAAAATTAATGGAAATAGGAATTAAACAAAAAGGAAAACGTGATTGACAATGCAAAAGTGAACCTAAACCCTAGTGATACACGTAGGAGGCTAGATGCACTCGGTTTGGAGTTTGATGTTGTTTTTTTTGATTTTTCTTGAATGCGACTTAAACTAATGCAAGAACTAAAAACAAGACAAGCAAAAGGATAGACACAACCTGGTTTAGGAGCTTTAAGCTCTGATACCAAAATGATACAAGCCTTGATTCAAGGATGTATGCGCGTGGGCTGTTTGTAGAAGATTAGGTGAGAAACTCAACCTTAGGCTTCTGGATGGGGGTTTTCTGGTTGGTAAAAGATGGAAGGGTGAAGTGAACCACACGAGGGGTGATGAACCTCGTGATAAATCACAAACTTAGAGCTAGGAGGGCTGGTCTCAACTAGATTCTAAGCGCACAAGATTCTTGAGAGAAAACTTGTTGGAAGAAAAGTTCTACTTTATTAATATCAAAAAGGTTGTTGAACTACAATGCTGGAAGGAGCCTTATTAATATGCTCGACAGCTTGACCTACTAGGGTCGACTCAAATAAGAAAAGGAAAGTTTACAAAAGTGCACAAAAGGAAAAAAATACAAAAGTGTATAACCAAAAAAGGACCTATTCCTAAAATGTTCTTGACTCAAAAATGTAAAACAACTAGATCCTACCCTGCAAAACAGAAAGAGGCATATATTCGAATGTAAACTTACCTTAACTCACCTCACAGCCAAGAAATGGAAGGTGGCCGTCCTTGTGGCATGCACGCGCCTTGCTCCTAGTCTTCGACTTGGAGTAGGGTTAAATATCTTTGGGCCCTGACCTCTCTTGCCACTAAAGCCCAAGTCTCTGATGTTCCTTGTGTTGTTGAGAAGCCTTTGGACTCTAATTTGCTCTTCTGGCCCATTGTCCTTAGCTGCTCTTCCTCTAGAAGCCTGTCGACCCATAAGCTGAATTTGTGGGAGAGTGCTCTTGATCTGCTTCTTGTCATTGCTCCTGGAGGTACCACTTGTTGATACTTCCTCTAGTGCATGTCCTGGAGCTGGTAGCTCATTTGGTCCGAGTTCTTGTGTAGAAGTGGAAATCTTCTTCTTGGATCTTTCTACTGGATTGTGCGTGGTACTGGCAGAATGACTTCAGGACAAGTTGATCAGTGGCTGTCATCAGAGGGATGTCATTCACGTCAATTGTGCGGAGCTTGGGCCTCTCCGCAATGTTGAGTCTGTCCTATAATCGAGGTCACGGTACTGTCTGAAGGCGCGCCATGGTCTGCTGTAGCTTCCATGCCAGTCTGGTCTCCTGGCTGGATGGCGACCTGATGTCCTCATCAACCACACTCAAACACCTCGCATCCATAGGCGAGAGACTGGAGCGCCTGGAGAGGCCTGTGAGATTCCAGGCCATAAGGCACATGAGAGCTGAGCAAGACCGTCCTGAGGGTCCTGAGCACCTTAGGACACGGCACGAACAGGAGGAACCCCAACCAGATGGAGATGAGGACACACAACCTCATAACTATCACCATAGGCCGAAAGGACCTCCACGGCAACCAGAGGCAGGAGATGATGGCTTTGAGCCATATGGTCTTCACCAGAGACCAAGAATGCCTCCTAGACATCATGAGGATGGAGATGAACACACCTACAACTGGGTAAATCATCCTGATGTTAAGCTAACTCCTCCAATTTTTGCAGGGAAAGTAGACCCCGAGGCTTATCAAGATTGGGAGAGAAGAATGGATCATATCTTTTATCATTACAACCAACCAGGACCTAGGAGAGTCTCAATGGCAGTAGCACAACTCACGGACAATGCCCTCATCTGGTGGGATCGTGAGGTATCTGACAGAAGGAGGAAAAGAATGAGGCCCATAGACTCATGGGTCGACATGAAAGATGTCATGCGACAAAGGTTTGTTTCACCTTACTTTCATAGGGACTTGCAACGTCATATTCGTACTCTTAAGCAGGTACCAGATCAGTAGAGGAGTACTATGAAGAGTTCGAGAAGCTAAGGAACAGGCTGGAGCTCAATGATGATGAAGAAGCATTGATGGCACAATTCTTGGATGGACTCCAAGAAAGAATCAGCCGCAAGGTGGAAAGGCAAATCTACAATGACTTCAAAGACTTGTTCCACCTATCTGTCCAGGCTGAGCAGCACATCAAACATAAGAACCAAGACATCCGCAGCAAGCCTAAGACACCTTGGGCACCAAGCAACATGCCCAAGCCCGTAGACAAAGGCAAGAGCATAGAGATCGAGTCCAGGTTCAAGAGCAAGCCTCCTGAACCCACCCGTGACCAGAGAGAGCCTGGTAAGTCTTCTAACCCTCAAAGATCACGTGACATAACTTGTTTCAAGTGCAGGGGACGTGGACACATCTCAAGGGAGTGCCCAAACAACCGAGTCATGCTGATTACGGAGGCAGGAGAATATGAGTCCCAAGATGAAGAGGACAATGAACCAGAAGGGGAGTACGGTGACATTGAGTACCCTGATGTTGGGGAAGTGCTGGTCACTAGACGTATCCTCAGTGCAATGGTGGATCCTTCAGAGACCATCCAAAGGGAGAACATCTTCCACAGCCGTTGCACCATCAAAGGGAAGGTATGTAACCTCATCATAGATGGTGGTTCTTGCACTAACGTTGCTAGTGCGTATAAGGTTGATAAGCTAGGTCTAGAAGACCATCCTCGACCATATAGACTGAGATGGCTCGATGACAAAGTGGAGCTCAAGATCCACAAGTCATTGCCATTCAGTGTGGGCAAGTAGACCAAGTCTTAATGCGACGTGGTGCCCATCTGCTGGCCATCTTCTACTAGGAAGACCATGGCAGTTTGACAAGAGACCAGGCATGATGGGAACCAATCTCTACACCTTCGTGCATGACAAGAGAAAGGTCAGCTAGCTCCTCTTACACCTGGTACGAGCTACAACTCCAAATGAGTAAGGAAAAGAAACTATCAAGTCTAAACTTATTCAAAGCCATGTCGGAGGCTTTAGCCTCGAAGGATTTAATGTTACTAATGGTCTTCAAAGAAGTTTGAGTGTAGAAAGGGACAGGTAGAGCTACCTCCTGATAGCAACTCTCCTCAACAAATTCAGGATGTATTTCCAGAGGAGATACCAGCAGGCTTGCCTCCCTTACGTGGCATAGAACACCAGATTGATCTAGTGCCCGGAGCAGCCCTGCCCAACCGGCCAGCCTACCGGATGAGTCCAGAGGAGTCCAAGGGGCTTGAGAAGCAAGTCAAGGAGCTCCTGGAGAAAGGATATGTTCGAGAGAGCCTCAGTCCATGTGCTGTACCAGTGCTACTAGTGCCCAAGAAGGATGGAACTTGGCGCATGTGTGTGGACTGCCGAGCCATCAACAACATCACAGTCAAGTATAGGCATCCAATACCACGACTGGATAACATGCTAGATGAGCTGAGTGGAGCCACGATCTTCTCCAAGATAGACCTCAAAGTGGATACCACCAGGTAAGAATGAAGGAAGGTGATGAGTGGAAAACCGCTTTCAAGACAAAGCAAGGACTCTATGAGTGGACAGTCATGCCATTTGGCTTGACTAATGCCCCAAGCACGTTCATGCGCCTTATGAACCAAGTTCTTAGGGCGTACATCAGTAAGTTTGTAGTGGTTTACTTTGATGATATATTGGTTTATAGTAAGTGCCTACGGGAACACCTCACACATCTTGAGATGGTACTTAAAACCCTTCGACAAGAAGAGCTTTATGCCAATCTCAAGTAGTGCATCTTTTGTACTGATAAACTTGTCTTTTTAGGTTTTGTTGTAAGTTCACAAGGCCTACAGGTTGATGAAGAGAAGATTCGAGCCATACAAGAATGACCAACACCAGGAAACATCAGCCAAGTGAGGAGCTTCCACGGACTGGCCAGCTTCTATGGGAGATTCGTGCCCAACTTCAGCAGTATTGCCTCACCATTGACGGCAGTAGTGAAGAAGAACGTGGGATTCAGCTGGGGAGAAGCTCAGGAGAAGGCATTCAAGGCCTTGAAGGACAGCCTTACACACGCACCAGTGCTAGTCCTTCCCGACTTCAACAAGACGTTTGAAGTGGAGTGTGATGCCTCTGGAATAGGCATAGGGGCAGTGCTAACCCAAGGAGGGAGACCAGTGGCATACTTCAGTGAGAAGCTAGGTGGTGCCTCACTGAACTACCCCCCTTATGACAAGGAACTCTATGCCCTTGTCCGAGCCTTGGAGACTTGGCAGCATTACTTGCTGTCCAAGGAGTTTGTGATCCACACTGATCACGAGACTCTCAAACACCTCAGGGGGCAAACCAATCTCAAGAGGAGACATGCCAGGTGGATGGAGTTCATAGAGACCTTTCCGTACATCATCAAGTACAAGAAGGGCAGACAATGTGGTAGCCGATGCACTATCAAGGAGGTTTGCCTTGATATCAATCATGGAGGCAAAGGTCCTAGGATTCGAGCACATCAAGGATCTATACAAGGATGATCCTGACCTTGCTGAGAGCTACAAGGAGTGTAGCACAGGGAGTCATGGAAAATTCTACATCCATGAGGGATTCTTGTTCCGAGAAAGAAGGCTGTGCATACCACAGGGATCACTAAGGGAGCTTATCATCTGAGAAGCTCATGGAGGAAGACTCATGGGCCACTTTGGTGTCGACAAGACTCTAGCAGTGGTCAAGGAGCACTTCTACTGGCCACACATCAAGAGGACAGCAGAAGCTCATTGTGCAAGATGCATCACTTGCAAGAAGGTAAAGTCCCGAGTGCAACCTCACGGGTTGTATCTCCCACTGCCCATACCCACACATCCATGGGTGGACATCTCAATGGACTTTATTCTAGGTCTGCCCTAGATCAACCACAAAGATGCAATCTTTGTAGTGGTGGACAGATTGATGAGGACATCAGGTCGTACATCCAGCCAGGAGACCAGACTGGCCGACCAGGAAGCTTGCCCGAGACAGCAGGACCATCTGGCACGTCTGCCGGACCGGGCAGTACCGCCGGACCCTCGACCTATAGGACCAGACCGGTCAGCATCGCCAGCGGAGAGGCCCAAGCTTCCGGCACACTTGGTGGGGATGTGGATGACACCACCGGTCCCTCTGGTGGTGCCGCCAACTCCGGGATCAACTTGGCGGTCCTGAAGGCATCCCGGCCAGTACCGCGCACAATCCAGCCGGTACAGCCGATCCAGCCGAGTACACACGCATTTCCACTTCCACACAAGAGGACTCGGACCAAATGAGCTACCAGCTCCAGGACATGCACCTAGAAGAAGTATCTACACCAGTGGTACCTCAAGGAGCAATGACAAGAAGCAGATCAAAGGCACTCTTCCACAAATTCAGCTTATGGGTCGACAAGCTCCTAGAGGAAGAGCAGCTAAGGACAATGGGCCAGAAGAGCAAATTAGAGTCAAAGGCTTCTCAACAACGCAAGGAACATCAGAGACTTGGGCTTTAGTGGCAAGAGAGGTCAGGGCCCAAAGATATTTAACCCTACTCCAAGTCGAAGACTAGGAGCAAGGCGCGTGCATGCCACAAGGACGGCCACCTTCTATTTCTTGGCCGTGAGGTGAGTTAAGGTAAGTTTACATTCGAATATATGCCTCTTTCTGTTTTGCAGGGTAGGATCTAGTTGCTTTACATTTTTGAGTCAAGAACATTTTAGGAATAGGTCCTTTTTTTGTTATGCACTTTTGTATCTTTTCCATTTGTGCACTTTTGTAAACTTTCCTTTTCTTTATTTGAGTCGACCCTAGAAGGTCAAGCTGTCGAGCATATTAATAAGGCTCCTTCCAGCATTGTAGTTCGACAACCTTTTTGATATTAATAAAGATAGAACTTTTTCCCCAACAAGTTTCTCTCAAGAATCTTGTGCGCTTAGAATCTAGTTGAGACCAGCCCTCCTAGCTCTAAGTTTGTGATTTATCACGAGGTTCATCACCCCTCGTGTGGTTCACTTCACCTTCCATCTTTTACCAACCAGAAAACCCCCATCCAGAAGCCTAAGGTTGAGTTTCTCACCTAATCTTCTACAAACAGCCCACGCGCATACATCCTTGAATCAAGGCTTGTATCATTTTGGTATCAGAGCTTAAAGCTCCTAAACCAGGTTGTTTCTATCCTTTTGCTTGTCTTATTTCTAGTTCTTGCATTAGTTTAAGTCGTATTCAAGAAAAATAAAAAAAACAACATCAAACTCCAAACCGAGTGCATCTAGCCTCCTCGTGTATCACTAGGGTTTAGATTCACTTTTGCATTGTCTTGCACGTTTTCCTTTTTGTTTAAATCATATTTCCTTTATTTTTAAGTTAAATTAAAAAGAAAATAAAAAGAAAATAGAAAGAATACTAAAGGAAGTCGAATTGGACAGCTAGCACAAGTTGTCAAGAAAGTTTCCTTTTTCTCAAATCTTCACATCTTTTTGAATTTCCTTTCCTTAGGATTTTCCTTTTGCATTTTTTTCAAATCCCATATAAAAAGAAACTCTCCTAATAATTTAGGAGCACCCTAATTATCTTCTTTCTTTGTAGCACACCATGGGAGAAGAGAATAGAGGCGCAGCTGAAACCATGATGGCCATGTTCACCACACTCCA
>CM032160.1:28850930-28933365 GCA_018901935.1 Pugionium cornutum
TATTTGCTTGTTTTTTGCAGCAATGTGACTGTTAAGTTTAAGAGTTTTTTATTTGTCATTAGGTCCCAATGTCTTCTTGTTGTTATTTTCGCTTTAGTCCTTCCATTATACTGTATTTTTAGCCCTTGAAGATACCTGTTGGTGGACTAGTATATAAAGTCCCTTCTCAACATGTAATCACTTAAGTTTTATGAAATAAAAACCTAGTTTTTCTTTCTTTGAAAGGAGTTGACGCACCAGCCTTCTTGTGTGAGAATCCATGAAGTTTGAGTGCTCTAGACTTATCACAGACCTTCTATAATCTGTGTGGCATCTCTCTATCCACCTCTCTACTCAATCCTCACTTACATCCTCCAAAAAGTACTCTACAACCACTTGAAAGGTCACCATCAATTTGTTCATCAACCCATCACTCATGAGTCTCTAGAAAGTGTTGTAGAGCCAGCTAGAGCCTCTCCAGCATTTCGCCTTGCTCGAACACGCCTCTTGTTCTTGCATCATCTGGTATAAGAGCTTAATTATTCCTATTTAGGTTTATCTACCCCCATTTTCATTTTTACTCTGTCATTTCCTTGATAACTTGATGTCAAACTGTATCTCTTCATAAAACCCATAAAAATCAAACCCCAATATGTTGTTTTTGTGTGTTAAAAGCTAGTAACATCGTTATTTTCTGATAGCTTGTGTTGTTGCAACTAAATCTTTTGATTTTCAATTGTTCTGATTGTGTCTATTCGTCTTCCTTCTGCTGCAACTAGATCTGCCAATTTTTAGTTGTTTTTGATTGTGTCTATTTGACTTACTTTGCTGCTGCAACTAGATTTGTCGATTTTCAATTGTTTTGATTGTGTTTATTCGACTTCCTTTGTTGTTGCAACTAGATCTGTCGATTTTAAGTTGTTTTTGATTATGAGTATTTGACTTCTTTTGCACTTGATCTATTTGTTTAGTGTGAGACAGATTGTGTGACTATGGGAGAACCAGTAGATGTGAATGTTGCTCGAATGCTTGCTGCTATTCAGATTCAACTCAGAACCTAGGAGATCGCATGGCAAGAATAGAACAACCACCACCAATTCGTAGAAATCCTATTAGAAATGTGAATGCCCAATGTGTGAATCATGAAGGAGATGAAATAGATGGCTTAGAAGATGATCTTCCACCAGGACCTGATCATAATCATAGACCAATAAGACAATATCAACGTGACAGAGATAGAGTAGAAGAATCTTGGCATGGAAACATAGACATACAGCTCACGGCACAAACCTTTGCTAGAAAGGTTAATCCAGATGCCTACCTTGATTGGAAAAGGCGTATGGAATACATATTTGAGTATTACAACTACTCATATCAGAGAAAAGTGTCTCTAGCAGCTGTTCAACTCACTGAAAGCGCTCTAGCTTTGTGGGACAGAGATCTGTCTGAAAAAAATAAGACATAGACATGGTCAGATCACTACTTGGGAAAACATGAGTTCCAAATAAGGAGGAGATATGTCCCTGCATACTACAACAGAGAGTTGAAAAAGAAATTTAGAAAACTAAATCAAGGTTCTAAATCTGTTGAAGAATATTTTGATAAGTTTGAAATGCTTAGAAACAGGGTGGAGACATTTAAAAGAAACTTTGATGGCTCAATTCCTAGATGGTCTACAAGATCGAATTGCTAGAAAAATGGAGAGATAAACCTATCATGATCTGGACGAGTTGTTGGATCTTGCGGTTTAGGCCGAGCAGCACATAAAAAGGAAGATTATCTCAGCAAATCGTAGCAAGTCTACCTAGAATCAACAACCTCAAAAGGGTCTAGACAAAAGAAAGGTCATCGACATAGAATCCATATTCAAGAAACCCATAACTGAAACGTCTAAAAATAACAAACCAAAGCAAGGTAAAACTCCAACTCAAAGATCTCGTGACATAACATGTTTTAAATGTCAGGGAAAAGGCCACTATGTAAGAGAATGCCCAAACCAGAGAGTTATGATCCTTAACTCAAATGGCGAATATGAATCTCAAGATGAAGAGGAGTATGAACCAGAAAACTCTGAGGAAGAAGTTGTGGATTATCCTGATACTAGAGAGCTTCTAGTTACATGGAGATCCCTTAGTGCTCTTTTTGAACCAGAAACTATTCAAAGAAATTTTTTTTTCCATTCTCGGTGCACAATATACTCTAAAGTATGTAGCTTGATCATAGATGGTGGTTCTTGTACTAACGTAGCCAACAAGTGTTTTGTTGATAAGCTAGGGTTATAAAAGACAAAGCATCCTCGACCATACAAGCTCAAATGGTTGAACGATGAAACTGAGCTAAAAATTGCAAAACAAGTCATCATACCATTCATCATAGGCAAGTATGCAGATCAAGTTGTGTGTGATGTGGTGCCTATGAAAGTTGGACATCTACTTCTAGGTCGTCCATGGCAATTTGACAAATAAGCATTACACAATGGACACACTAATCACTATACCTTCATGCACAATAACAAGAAACATAGCTTAGCACCTTTAACTCTACATGAAGTGCATGAGATGCAACGAACTATGTCTAAAGGAGAAAAGCCAAATAAAACTAACATTTATGTAACACCTGCCATTGTTTTGAAATCTCTTGATTCTAAAGAACATATGCTACTAATGATGTTTAAAGAAGTGTTGTTTTCAGGACAAGAAAAGGAGAAACTACTTGCTGATGTCCTAGAGCTTCTTGACAAATTCACTGATGTTTTTCCTGAAGAAGTACCACCAAGATTGCCACCTATAAGAGGAATGGAGCATCAGATTGATCTTGTTCCTGGAGCACCTTTGCCAAACCGAGCTTCCTATTGAGTGAATCCAAAAGAAGCAAAGGAGCTGGAAAGACAAGTACAAGACTTAATGTCTAAGGGCTATATCCGAGAAAGTCAAAGCCCATGTGTTGTTCCTGTTCTTCTAGTGTCTAAGAAAGATGGAACTTGGAGAATGTGTGTTGATTGTAGAGCAATCAACAATATCACTGTCAAATACCGACATCCAATTCCAAGACTTGATGACATGCTAGATGAACTCAATGGAGCAACTATCTTCTCAAAAATTGATCTAAGAAGTGGATATCATCAGGTGACAATGAGAGAAGGTGATTAATGGAAGACAATGTTTAAAAGCAAACAAGGATTGTATGAATGGCTAGTCATGCTATTTGGACTCACACACTCCAAGTACATTCATGAGACTCATGAACCACGTCCTAAAAGCATTTATCTGTAAGTTCGTAGTGGTTTAGTTTTATGACATTCTAATCTATAGCTCTAATCTTCAAGATCACTTATGACATTTTGAGCAGGTACTTGAAACGCTTAAGGCTGAAAACCTTTATGCTAACCTTAAGAAATATACTTTCTGCACTGATCAAGTTGTATTCTTATGATTTGTTGTAAGTTCTCAGAACTTAATGGTCGATGAAGAAAAGATTAAAGCAATTCAAGATTGGCCAATCCCAACAACAATCGGACATGTGAGGAGTTTCCATGGATTGACTAGTTCTATAGGAGATTTGTCAAGGAATTTAGTACTATTGTTGCACCCCTCACTTTATTAATTAAGAAGAATGTGGAATTCAAATGGGGACCAACACAAGAGAAGGCATTCAACAAGCTGAAAGATAGCCTCACACATGCGCCTGTTTTGGTACTTCCTAACTTTGATAAAACCTTTGAAATTGAATGTGATGCTTCTTGAACAGGTATATGAGCTGCCCTAATGCAAGGAGGAAAACCAGTGGCTTATTTTAGTGAGAAACTTAGTGGAGTTCCACTTAACTATCCCACATATGATAAAGAGCTCTATGCTTTGGTAAGATCTCTTGAAACTTGGCAACATTACCTACAGTCAAATGAGTTTTTATTCAAATAGATTATGAGACGCTCAAGCGCTTGAGAAGACAAACTAAGCTTAAGAAGAGGCATGCAAAGTGGCTTGAGTTTATAGAGACTTTTCCATATGTGATCAAATATAAGAAAGGTAAAAATAATGTGGTGGTTGATGATTTATCAAGGAGACATGCTCTTATCAGCACAATGGAAGCTAAGATTATGGGATTTGAGCAAATCAAGACAATGTATGAGACTCATCCAGATTTTCAAAAAATGTTCAAGCAGACAAACAAGGCCGCATGTGGTATGTTTTATCAACATGATGGATTTTTTTTCAAAGAAAAACATTTTTGTATTCCTCAGGGATCAATGAGAGAACTATTGATTGAAGAAGCTCATGGAGGAAGAGTTATGGAGAATCGGCCGAGATAAGAATTGAGTGTATTTATGGAACATTTCTATTGGTCGCATTTAAAAAGAGATGTGAAAGGTTTTGTGCTAAGTGCATCACTTGACCCTAAACCATAAACCCTAAACCCAAAACCTTAAACCCTAAACCCTAAACCTTGAAAAGAAAACCGAGCAGTATAGAGAAATGCATATAAATACCAAAAAGACATATCATTTGAACTTGGATATTGGGTCTGGTTGCACATGAGACATGAAAGATTCCCCAACCCAAAGAAGTCCAAGATTTTCCCAAAAGAAGATGATCCTTTTCATGTTTTAGAGAAGATCAACAATAATGCCTATAAGCTTAATATGCCAAGTGAGATGACCATATCTCATACTTTTAATATTACTGATCTTGCTCCTTTTCATGTAGATGTACCTATTTTGAGGACATAACCTTTTCAAGAGGGAAGAGATGATGAGGACATCAATACCAACTCACTAAAAGTCAACGAAGATCCCATTAAGATACCTACTATGAGAGAAGCTCTAAAAACAAGATCAGACATAAGAAACCTTAGTAAGATGTTCAAAAGTTTGTGGAGAGTCTCATCATAATCACAGAAGATAGAGAATTCTATGAAGCTGAACTTACTAAAAAACTACAAGATGAAGATTATGATCAACTAAACACAATAACAACTTCACTTTTTCTAGTTTTACAAGGCTTTAAAGATACAATTTTGTTTACCATTGCCAAACAAACATTATAAGGCATTAATAGGAGATACAAGAGACCAAGGTGCATATTAAAAATTCATATATTTAAATTAACAAGTTTCTTTGCCTTGATTTGCAGAAATATAACTATTAATATTAAGAGTTTTTTATTTGTCTTTAGGTCCTAATGACGTGAACAACACCACCGGCCCAGCTGGTGATGCCGCCGGCCCACAAATTGATCTGGCCGGCTCTGATCTCAACTTGGCCATCTCTACGTACAATCCAGCCGGCTCAAGTGATTGCACCACCATTTCCACCTCTACACAAGGAGACTCGGATCAACTCAGCTACCAGCTTCAAAGCATGAATCTAGATGAAGTCTCTACACTAGTGGTGCCACCAAGAGCCATGATAAGGAGCAGAACAAGGGCAATGTTCCACAAGTTGAGCTTGTGGGTAGACAAGCTCCTAGAAGACCAACGACAAGGAGCATTGGGCTAAGAATACAAGGAAGAATCCAAGGGATTCTCAACATCTCAAAGGACTCCACAGACTTGGGCTCTCGTGGCAAAAGAGGTCAAGACCCAACATTTTGTAACCCTACTCCAAGTTGAAGACTAAAGTGCGTGTGAGAAAGGTCGGCCACCTTCCATTTCTTGGCTGAAAGGTAAGAAAGGTAAGTTTTTAATTATATACTTGACTATTTCTGTTTTGCAGGGTAGGAATTAGTAGTTTTCCATTTATTGAGTCAAGAATAATTTGGGTAGTTGTCCTTTTTTGGTTATTTCCTTTTTATAATTTTTCTTTATGCACTTTTGTATCTTTTCCATTTTTATTTTGGGTCGATCCTAGAAGGTCAAAGCTGCTGAGCATATTAATAAGACTCCTTCAGCATTGTAGTTCGACAACTTTTTGATAATTAATAAAGAGAGCACTTTTTCCCTACGAGTTTTTCTCCTAAAACTCTATCGTTTAGAACCCTAGTTGAGACCAGCCCTCCTACCTTCTAAGTTGTGATTTATCACGAGGTCCTACCGCCTCCTGAACCAACCCGTGACTAGAGAGAGCCTAGTAAGTCTTCTAACCCTCAGAGATCACGTGATATCACTTGTTTTAATTGTAGGAGTCACAGTCACATCTCAAGGGAGTGCCCAAACAACTGGGTCATGCTGATCACGGAGGCTGGGGAATATGAGTCTCAAGATGAGGAGAATTTCGAACCAGAAGCAGAATACGGAGCATAGAGTACCCTGATGTGGGAGAGGTACTGGTCCCAAGAGTATCCTCAGTGCAATGGTAGACCCCTCCGAGACCATTCAAAGGGAGAACATCTTCCACAGCCGGTACACCATCAAAGGCAAGGTATGTAATCTCATCATACATGGTGGTTCTTGCGCTAACGTGGCTAGTGCATATATGGTTGATAAGCTAGGTCTAGAGAAGACAAAGCACCCCCGGCCATATCGACTGAGATGGCTAGATGACAAGGTGGAGCTCAAGATCCATGAGCAAGTGACCGTGCCATTTAGTATGGACCATGTAGTTTGTGATGTGGTACCCATGCAAGTTAGCCATCTTCTTCTAGGAAGACCATGGTAGTTCAACAAGGAGACAAGTCATGATGGCCGGACCAATCTATACACCTTTGTGCATGATAAGAGAAAGGTCAGCCTAACTCCTCTCACACCTGCTCAGGTACACGAGCTACAACAACAAATGAGTAAGGAAAAGAAACTCATTAAATCTAATTTTCTCATTCAACTGAGTCATGTCCGGAGTGTAAGAATATTGAGATTATAGAGGAGAAATGTGAAGAATTGAATCTGAAAACTCAAAGAGAAGTATGAGAAAATGAGAAATGACTTAGACTTATGGAGAAGAATCTCCTAAGAGTATATAATACATTGAGTCTTTACAGCCCTTTTATAGAGGATTTACAATGTGAACACAAAAGAAAACGAATTCAAACTTGTGGATGAGTTTGAATAGAGGAGGAGCCTGTCAACAACCAATGAGAAGAGAGGAGACAGTAGGCATGACTGTTTGGTGTGGTTACCAAGACTGTGTGCAGCAGGCATGACTGTTTGGTGTGGTTACCAAGGCTGTGTGCAGCAGGCATGACTGTTTGGTGTGGTTGCCAAGACTGTGTGCAGCATGGGCATGTCCTTTCACCTTGATTCTTCTCCCAAGGTAGCTATTTAACCATTTCAACCATGTGGTTAATAATAACCCATCCTTTTTCATTTCCCTTGTTATTCAAACTGAATTTTCGTGCTCACACTTGTCTTGTAGGTCAAGATAGGTTTTATTTGATTTTCTTATGTCAATACTCCCCTCAAGCTAAAGAATTTGGAATCACCCTAAAGTCTTAAGCTTGGGAACCCAAGGCAACACCTCATTAAAAACCTTATTAAAGAAAACCACTTGGGACAAAACCTTAATAAGGGAAAAAGAGTGTGCTGCTCTTGGATTAGGAGACCTTTGATCATGGGTGTGATAAATCAACAAGCCCAAGTTTGCTAAAGATGTTCTTGCGAACTTTGAGACTTGCTGCCTTTGTGAAGATGTCAGCTAGTTGGTCTTCACTCCTTGTATAACATGGCAGAATGGTTCCATCTTGAACTTTCTCCCTAACCTTATGGCAGTCGATCTCTATGTGCTTGGTCCTCTCGTGAAACACTGAGTTTGAAGCTATGTGAATGGCTGCCTGATTATCACAACGGAAGGTAATTGGCCCTGGTTGTGCAATACCGAAATCTTTCAAGAGTGCTTTGAGCCAAGTTACTTCATTTGTCAGCTTCCTCATAGCCCTATATTCTGCTTCAGCACCAGAACATGATACCACCTTCTGCTTCTTAGTCTTCCAAGTGACTAAGTTCCCACCAACGAAGGTGCAATACCCAGTGGTTGATTTCCTATCCACCCTATCACCAGCCCAATCCGCATCACAATACCCGACAATCTCAGTGTTCCCATTCTTGCCCATCCATATACCTTGACCAAGAGATCCTTTGATGTATCTAAGGATCCTTTCTACCATGCTCCAATGATATACAGTAGGCTTTTGCATATGTTGACTCACTTGATTCACAGCAAAACACAAGTCTGGTCGTGTGAGGGTGAGGTAGATCAGCTTCCCAACTAGTCTCCTATACTGAGAAACATCCTTAAATAACTCATCAGCTTTCTCCCCCTTTCCGTTGACCTTGTAGCCATCTTCAAGAGGAGTTTTGGCCGGTTTAGCCCCAAGCTTTCCCGTGTCTGTCAACAGATCAAGAGCATACTTTCTTTGGGATAGAAAGAGCCCTTCTTGAGACCGACACACTTCAATACCCAAGAAGTACTTCAACTCTCCAAGATCCTTGATGTCAAATGATCTGTTTAAGAAGGCCTTTGTGGACTGAATTCCTTCCTTATCATCTCCTGTGATAAGGAAGGTCATCCACATAAACCAAGACCGCCACGATTCCTTTGGAGTTTTGACGAGTGAACAAAGTATAATCTGAATGGGATTTCCTAAACCCATTATCAGTAAGTGTGGAGCTTAATTTGTGATACCAGGCCCTTGGTGACTGCTTCAACCCATATATTGCCTTCCTAAGTCTTAGAACCTGTCCCTCTTTGCAAAGATCTTCAAGGCCTGGTGGTGGAGTCATATACACTTCCTCTTCAAGTTCTCCTTGTAGGAATGCGTTCTTGACATCCATTTGCCATAAGTCCCAAGTCAGATTCGTAGCTAGTGAAATAACAAGCCTTACAGTGTGTAGCTTAGCCACCGGTGCAAATGTATCAATATAGTCCTCTCCATATGTCTGAGTGAAACCTCTTGCAACTAGACGTGCCTTGTACCTTTCTATGTCCCCATTGCTCTTATACTTGATGGTGAACACCCACTTGGAACTCACAGCCTTCTTGCCTTCAGGAAGTTCTTGTATATCCCATGTATGATTCCTTTCCATAGCTCCCTTCTCATCTCTTACTGCATCTAACCATTCTTTCTTGCTCTCAGCTTCTTCATAAGTCCTTGGAATCTGACTTTGTTCAATCTTTCCAAGGAATGCTTGATGACTAGATGGCAAGAGGTCAAGGGAACAAACAGCTTGTATGGGATGAGCCACGGCCTGGTTGTTGTAGAATACCCTAGTGTTCCTAAGTCTAGTACTCCTCCTTAAATGCTGAACAGGTGGTGCAGCCTCCTCTACAACCGTTTCCTCTTCCATTTGGTGCATAGGTTCCTCTATACCCACTTCCAAGTCGTCTTGTTCTTGATTTTGGGCCATAGCTTCTTCTTGGATTGGAGTTGGTTCTTGAGTTACCACCCCTTGTTCATTCTCTTGGGTATCTTGTGAACTACTTAAGGTTCTTGTTTCTTCGTGTCTTGAATCCTTTGGCAGATCATTTCCCAAATGATTCAAGAGAAACCTCAAACTCATAGCCAAATCAGAAGGTGACCTTGAGAGATCCTTCAATCCTTCCCAATCTTTCTGATCATAATAGCTTCGTTCTTCTATGAACTTGACATCTCTAGACACATATGTCATGTTGTTGCTCGGATCATAGCACTTATAACCCTTTTGTGTTGTCGAATATCCAAGGAACATACACTTGATGCTCTTTGCCTCCAACTTGTTTCTTAGATCACGTGGAACATACACAAAGCACACACACCCAAATACACGTAAATGATCAATGGAAGGTTTAGTTTTATTGAGTACCTCAAATGGGGATATATCTTGCAAGACTTTGGTTGGAATCCGATTGATGAGGTAGCAAGCAACACAGACTGCATCTCCCCAAAAACGTTTAGGAACATTGGTATGAAACATCATGGATCTTGCTACTTCCATTAAGTGTCGGTTCTTCCTTTCAGCAACTCCATTTTGTTGTGGTGTGTGTGGACAGCTAGTTTGATGTAGTATTCCATGTTTGTTTAGATGAGCTTTGAATCTTTGACTTGTGTATTCCCCTCCATTATCTGATCTTAACACTTTGATCTTGGCATTGAATTGATTACTAACATAATTATGAAAGTTTATAAATGCCTCATAAACCCTATCTTTAGATGGAAGTAATGTAACCCATGTATATTTCGATTTCTCATCTATAAAGGTCACAAAGTATTTATTCCTATCTCTAGACATGTAAGGTGAGGTCCAAACATCGGAATGTACTAAATCAAAGCAATGCTCATAAATTGTAGACGATTTAGGAAAAACAACACGACAATGTTTGCCAAGGATACAAGCCTCACAAACTGAGTGATCATAAGCGACATTAGGAATTATTAAGCTTAAAGCACGAGCATGAGGATGTCCTGATCTAGCATGCCATAAGACATCTTTATTAGCAAAAACACAGGATTTGAAAGCTAAGGAATCCAAATTGCTTGGAGGGTCTTCAAGAACATAGAGCTCATCTTGAGTTACACCACCTCCAAGTATCTTACCACTCTTAATATCCTGAAAGTAAACATTGTTAGGCCCAAATGTAACATTGCAATTGAGGTCTTTAGTAGCCTTTTGACAGAAACTAGATTAGACTTAAATTTAGGTACAAAGAATGCATTAGTTTCTTTGTCAAATAGTCTTAATTTTCCGGTTCCTTCAATTGGAATACCCTTACCATCAGCTATAGTTACTTGTCCTAGACATGGTTCAATGTTCTTTAACAACCTAGCATTGTTAATCATATGGTGAGAAGCACCTGAATCCACTACCAACTTATGATCTGGTTTATCAAGCGATTTATGGGAGTAGAGTGTGATACCGGAGAGTTTTGAGGCATAGGCCTTGATTAGATCCTCCAAGTCACTCTTCTTAACATACTCCATGGATACATTCATAGCTAGCTCCCCTCCTTGGTTGGATGAACTTGCGGGTTCAGTCGCAACCATTTGAGAGATGTTAGCCTTTGAATCCTTGAACCGGTTTGGCTTGAGATGAGGATGAAGTATCCAGCACTTGTCCTTGATGTGGCCATTCCTCTTACAATGCTCACACATCACACTTTTCCTATCCTCTTGCTTAAACACGCTTTTGTTGGCCATGACTAGTTCTCCTTTACCACCAAACAAACCAATGTTGCCTTGCTCCCTTTGAATCCGTGAGCACACCTCTTCGAAATCAGGGAGTTTTGGCTCTCTCAGGATGGACTTAATCACATCCTTAAAGGCTGGATTTAGGTTGAGAAGGAGCCCAAATATCTTGTCTTTTTCCTTCCTTTCATTAAGCACCTTTGGATCCATAGAACTTGGTCTCAACATGTCAAGCTCGGACCATGTTGACTGGAACTTGCCCAGGAATTTTGTGAACTCCATATCCTCTTGGTGTAGATCATTGAGAGCCTTCTTAACCTCATACACACGGCTGAGGTTTGAAACATCCCCATACACCCTCTTGAGAGTGTTCCAAAGAGACTTGGCAGTTTCACAATGTGAATAAGCTTCAAGAATGGATGGGTCCAATGAATTTTGGAGGAATCCAAGGACTGATTGATCTTCTTGGAACCACCTAGCTTCTTCTTTTCTTACTGCCTCATCCTTCTTCTCCTTTGGATCATCTATAGATGGAGTATTATCCTCCAAGATGTGATTCCAAAGTCCTTTGCCACAAATGGCTGTCTTGATGGTTCTTGACCATAATATGTAGTTCAAGCCTTTGAGAACTACTGCTATCACCGTAGGTTTCAGGCTGGAACTAATTTGAACTGTATCCTCCATTGTTAGGCTTTGAAGAGCTCAAAGGAAGCAGCTTTTATGGTTGAATGAAACCGTGAGTTTTTAGTCTAAAGGCTGAGAGATTTTTGACAGAATTTTAGATTAGAAACTGAGAGATTTGAGTAGAAAAGATAAGAGAATGATCTTATTCTCTGATACCATGTAAGAATATTGAGATTATAGAGGAGAAATGTGAAGAATTGAATCTGAAAGCTCAAAGAGAAGTATGAGAAAATGAGAAATGACTTAGACTTATGGAGAAGAATCTCCTAAGAGTATATAATACATTGAGTCTTTACAGCCCTTTTATAGAGGATTTACAATGTGAACACAAAAGAAAACGAATTCAAACTTGTGGATGAGTTTGAATAGAGGAGGAGCCTGTCAACAACCAATGAGAAGAGAGGAGACAGCATGGGCTTGACTGTTTGGTGTGGTTGCCAAGACTGTGTGCATGAGCATGGGCATGACTGTTTGGTGTGGTTGCCAAGACTGTGTGCAGCATGGGCATGACTTTTTCACCTTGATTCTTCTCCCAAGGTAGCTATTTAACCATTTCAACCATGTGGTTAATAATAACCCATCCTTTTTCATTTCCCTTGTTATTCAAACTGAATTTTCGTGCTCACACTTGCCTTGTAGGTCAAGATAGGTCTTATTTGATTTTCCTATGTCAATAGTTTTCACGGCCTGGCCAGCTTCTACTGGAGATTTGTGCCCAACTTCAGCAGCATTGCCTCACCATTGATGGCAGTAGTGAAGAAGAATGTGGGGTTTAGCTGGGGAGAAGCTCAATAGAAGGCATTCAAGGCCTTGAAGGACAGCCTCACACATGCACCCGTTCTAGTCCTACCCGACTTCAACAAGACGTCTGAAATAGGCATAGGAGCGGTGTTAACCCAAAGAAGGAGGCCAGTGGCATACTTCGATGAGAAGTTAGGTGGTGCCTCACTGAATTACCCCACCTATGACAAGGAGCTCTATGCCCTAGTCAGAGCCTTAGAGACTTGGCAACATTACTTGTTGTCCAAGGAGTTTGCGATCCACACTGATCACGAGACTCTCAAACACCTTAGAGAGCAAACCAACCTCAAGAGAAGACATGCTAGGTGGATGGAGTTCATAGAAACCTTTCTTTACGTCATCAAATACAACAAGAAGAAGGATAATGTGGTAGCCGATGCACTATCAAGAAGGTTTGCTTTGATATCTACAATGGAAGCAAAGTTCTTAGGATTTGAGCACATTAAGCACTTGTATAAAGATGATCCTGACTTTGCTGAGAGGTACAAGAGTGTGGCACAGGGAGTCATGGGAAGTTCTACATCCATGATGGGTTCTTGTTCCGGGAAAGAAGGATGTGCATACCACAAGGATCTCTACGAGAGCTTCTCACCCGAGAAGCTTATGGAGGAGGTCTTATGGGCCACTTCGGTGTTGACAAGACACTAGCCATGGTCAAGGAGAATTTCAAATTGCCACACATCAAAAGGTTAGTAGAAGCCCATTGTGCAAGATGCATCACTTGCAAGGAGGCAAAGTCCCGAGTGCACCCTCACGGGTTGTATCTCACTCTGCCCATACCTACACATCCATGGGTAGACATCTCCATGGACTTCATTCTAGGTCTGCCCAAGATCAACCACAAAGATGCTATCTTTGTAGTGGTGGACCGAATCTCCAAGATGTCACATTTCATACCGTGTGCCAATGTTAATGATGCCACACAAACGGTAGAACTATTCTTCTGGGAGGTAGTACGACTTCATGCAGTGCCAAGGACAATCGTGTCATACAGAGACACCAAATTTCTCAGCCACTTTTAGAAGACCCTTTGGAGAAATCTAGGCACGAAGTTGCTCTTCTCTACAACATGCCACCCTCAAACCGATGGCATTGTTAACTCTTTTCAGGACCACGCTAGGGAAGAACCTTAAGACATGGGTGGAGTGCCTGCCATTCATTGAGTTTGCTTACAACCGAGCAGTGCATTTAGCCACAAAGAAGACCCCTTTTGAAGTGGTCTACGGCTTCAACCCTCAAATGCCTTTGGAGAAAACACCACTTCCACCAGCAGAAATGACAAACCTCAATGGAGCATCCAAAGTAGAATTCAACAAAAGATTGCATCAAAAAGTAGTAGAGAACCTGGAGAAGAGGACCGAGCAGTACGTGACTCATGCCAACAAGGGGAGAAGAGAAGTGATCTTTCAACCAGGCGATTGGGTGTGGCTACACCTACAGCGAGAGAGGTTCCCCAACCTAAGGAGTTCCAAGCTGGCCCCCATAGGAGATGGACCATTGAGAGTGCTGGAGAGAATCAACAATAACGCATACCGGCTTGAACTTCCAGGTGAGTTTAATGTGTCTAACACATTCAACGTGACTGATTTAGCTCATTTCCTTGCAGATGAGCCAGTTTTGAGGTCAAAATCTATTGAAGGGGGAGGGGATGATGAAGACATCAGATCGTCTGGCCGGCCAGAAGATCAAAATAGTCGACCAGAAGGCTTGCCCGAGATGGCCGGGCCAAGCGGTACCGCCGGCCCCACAATCAGCCGGGCCGGGCCGACTAACTTCTCCGGCGGAGAGGCCCAAACCTCTGGCCCAATTGGCGAAGACGTGAACAACACCGCCGGCCCAGCTGGTGATGCTGCCGGCCCACAAATTGATTTGGCCGGCTCTGATCTCAACTCGCCCAGCTCTATGCACAATCCAGCCTGCTCAAGCGATTGCACCACCATTTCCACCTCTACATAAGGGGACTCGGATCAACTCAGCTAGCAGCTGCAAGGCATGAACCTAGATGAAGTCTCTACAGCAGTGGTGCCACCAGGAGCCATGACAAGGAGCAGAACAAGGGCACTCTTCCACAAGTTCAGCTTGTGGGTAGACAAGCTACTAGAAGACCAACGACAAGGAGCATTGGGACAAGAGTACAAGGATGAATCCAAGCGCTTCTCAACATCTCAAAGGACTCCAGAGACTTGGGCTCTCATGGCAAAAAAGGTCAAGGCCCAACATTTTGTAACCCTACTCCAAGTTAAAGAGTAAGGCACGTGTGAGAAAGGTCGGCGACCTTCCATTTCTTGGCCGAAAGGTAAGAAAGGTAAGTTTATAATTATATACTTGACATTTCTGTTTTGCAGGATAGGAATTAGTAGTTTTCCATTTATTGAGTCAAGAACAATTTAGGTAGTTGTTCTTTTTCGATTATTTTTTTTTTGTAATTTTTCCTTATGCACTTTTGTATCTTTTCCATTTTTATTTTGGGTCGACCCCAGAAGTTCAAAACTGCCGAGCATATTAATAAGGCTCCTTCAACATTGTAGTTCGACAACTTTTTGATAATTAATAAACAGCGCACGTTTCCCTATGAGTTTTTCTCCTAAAACTCTATCGCTTATAACCCTAGTTGAGACCAGCTCTCCTAGCTTCTAAGATTGTATTTATCACGAGGTTCATCACCCCTCGTGTGGTTCACTTCGCCCCACCACCCAATACCCATCAGAAAATCCATTCAAGAAGCCTAAGGCCGAGTTTCTCGCCTAAACTTCTCCAACCGGTCCAAGTATGTTGCGGTCTTGATTCGAGGCTTGTATCAGTTGGACTCCTAAATTTGAAAATCATGCTTTTTAAATATGAATGGTACGATTTTACGGTTTCCAAAGGCACTCAAAAATCAGAAAATTGCATCGTTGATGTCTTATCATCAAGAAAATACTATAAATACGAACCATATGTTCTAGGTATGTGAATAAATTTTAAGTAACTAATGATTAAGTAATATTTATTTATATATTATGGAAATTTCTATAAGTTTTTTTATATAATTAACTAATTTACGTTTTATTATATGTTGTACTGTAACCTGTCAAGCAGATCAAGTTTGTTATATTCATTATCCGCACACCAAATAATCATCAAAACAAACATGACTTAGTTGTCAAAGTTAATCCGAGATCTAATATTTTGGGAAACTACAAAAACAAAGACGAGATCCTTTTGCAACAAGAAAATGATGAAGAGGTAAAGCTGGCTGACGAGATAGAAGTGGATCGTTTTGTTGATAGAGTTAATCAAAGCGAAAAAATTGATTTCGACGTTGGAGATGCCAAATAGAAGATGAATTTCCGTGTAATATTTCATCTTTGGATGACGATGAAGATGAAGAGATGTAATATAATTTGTTCTCAATGATTTTCTATAATTTAAGTATGTCAAATTTGTGCAAATGTAAAAATGATATTTTTCTATACACCATTTTACTTATAAAACTATGGCATATAAAACTGTGGTTATATGGCCTTTTCGAAAAGAAATGCGCAGAAACATTTATGTACAAAAACTCTCAAAACAATACCGCATGTGCCATTCTCCCACCCGTTTTCCATTTTTCACCAAATCTCAAATTCTCAATCCCTAGTTTCTCTCTCCAGATCACACCATTTGGCAATGTCGGAAAACTCGGAACCACGTCAACTCGGGTGACTATTTTTCATTGGCCATTCAGAACTTCTTATAGATCTTATTACCAATTAAGATGTGGTCGCGAATTGGTTGCTATGTATCGACCAATTTGCGACCACTTAATGAAAATTACCACGTAGTCGCAAATTGGTCGTATTTTTGCGACCAATTTATGACAACAAGACATTTATTCTTACGTGGTCGCAAATTAGTCACTATTTTGCGATCAATTTATGACCCCAATGTATTTTTACATATTTATTATGTATTTTTCACATTTAAAACTAATAATTTCAATTCTAGGTATGTACAAATCATTATAAGTCCAAGTATATAAACATAAACAATAAATATGTTGTACAAAAATTATTAAACATTTATAGTGAGTAGTATAAAATTAAGGAAATGTGTTAAGTGTTGTACTAAAATGATATATAAATTTGCTAAATGTATTAATTGTTGTTGTTTAATTAGTATTTAAAGTTTATACAACTTATAATGATATAATTAATCTCATATCATTCATAATTTTTTTTTTAATTTAGGATTTAGGGTATTATTTGTGACTACTTGCCACCACATTGTCACTACATTTAGACTGTGGTTGTAAATTGGTCAGAAAAGAGCCACCAATATGCGACCACATGTTAGAAATTTCATAAGTGGTCGCTATTTTGCGACCAATTTGCGACCACAAATGTATTTTACATGTTTGTTATGTAATTTTAACATTTAAAACTAGGCCTGGATTTTTGGTTTTTTTGGGTCAATCGAGTCGGTTTGTTTGGTTCTCGGTTAATTCAATTTGGGAAAAGTCGACCAAAAAATATAAATACAAAATCGGTTCGGTTCTGGTCTATTGTCAGTTTAATTGGTTTGGTTTTAATTGTTTAAAATTTAGGTTTAATCGGTTTATTTTTTGGTATTTTGGGTTTCTCGGTTAATTTTGATTGAATTTGGTTAAAAATTTCTGTTTAATTTGGTCATTCGGGTTTTGGTGTCAATTCGGATCAGTTCGGTCCAATTGGTCCAATTCGGACCGATTCGGTCCAAATCGGTGCGATTCCTGCATAAAACAGAAACAACTAAAACAAAACAAAAACAGCAAAAACAAAACAGAAACATACTGTCATAGAAAATAAAACGAAACAAAAACGTTTTGTCTACAAAAACAGAAGCATATTGTCTACATTAACGAGAGAGAAAAACAACATTAGTAGCTAGATAACTCTTGTGGTGTCCGAGAATCTACAGAAAAAGCAAGATTAGTATATGCAACTAAAATTAACAAAATCACATAAATATGATACTTACTAAAACTTACAAAAACTTACCAAGTGATTCATAAAAGTCAACTTCTTCCAACATTTGAGCTAAGTTAGCAACTTGGATTGGTGAATGAACGCAATCATTGTTGTGTACACACTAATACCTCAATCATATAAGGAGTTAAAGAACTCCTATAAGGATCAAGGATTCTCCCACTTGTGCTAAACGCGGATTCCAAAGCAACAGAAGATACTTGAATTGTGAGAACGTCTTTAGCAATTTCTGATAATATTGGAAACTTAGCATTGTTGCGCTTCCACCATGAGAGAACATCATAGTGTAAACCCAAAAGATTCTCAACTCTTATCTCTGTTTTCTGTGACAAATAGATTTCTAACTCACTACAACCATCTTTTAGTTCTTATGTCACTAACCATATGATTGTAAAGTGAATTTATCCGCTCATAACCATCCTCATCATCGGATAAATCAAAAACAGCTCTAGATTGTTCAGAATCACCATGATCACTCTTTTTTCCAGCGGTTTCATTCTGATCAATTTTAGTAAGTGTGAAACTCTATTCTTCATACAAACGTTTCATAACACTTGTAATCGATGCATAAAGTGGTCTACTTTCTATGGTATCTTTCCCATAAAGCTTTTCAAAGCAAAGAGAAGCAAATGGCATCTTGTTCCGTGGATCAAAAACACTAGCTACAATCACAAGCTCATTCATATTCATCAATCCATCCCAATACTTTCCAAACTTATCTCGCATAACATGTGCTTGCTTTCTGATTTCCTCATCACTTTTGTTACATTTCGTTATTAGATTCCTTTCTATGGTAACAATCTCATTGTAACAAATTGTGGAAGTGACTGATTTAGAAGCTGAAAATGCAATAGTGCAATTGAAAAATATTTTTAGAAACTTTACCAAAGTTTTAAGAGTAGCTTTTTCTATTAACATTGAACAAAGTCTTAAGAGTAGCTTTTTCTTCCATATAAATCGTGGCAACGTCCTTACTACAAGTTCTTCTTGAAAAAGTGTTGTACATTGGTATTACATTGCTACAAAATCGTTTTCATCCCTCATACTCAACAAATGAGAATTAAAGTTTGCTATACCTCTGCCCTTTTTTGAAATTTTTTCTTTGGATTCGGTGAGAGATCAGAAGCAGATCAGAAGCACTTGACCTCTGCGTTTCAGTTCGTTTGTTTCCAATGGCAATGGGTTTAGAAATTTCATCTCCATCCAACTCCATATTAAGTTAATATAATGTGATAACGAACACATAGTAAAAATCCAACATCAGACTTTTAAAATCAAAAGGCATTTAAGGTATTATTCAATAGACTCTAAACAATACCACAAAAATTCATAACTCTCAATGAAATCATAAGAAACCTAACATGCAATCAATCCCGCAATCAATCAGAACAACAATCCTAACAAACAAACAAAAGAATTCTATTGAATAACAATCCCGCAATCAATCAGAACAACAAAAGTCTAAAATTCTATTGAATAACAAAAGCCTAAAATTCTATTGAATAACAAAAGCCTAAAATTCTATTGCATAACAAAAGCCTAAAATTCTATTGAATAGCAATCCTGGAAACCAATCTAAAACAAACAAACAAAAACAAAAAAGCCTAAAATTCTGTGGAAACATCTAGAATATCTAAAGAAACAGAACAAAAAAAAATAAACTTAACACCCTCACTGAAATAGAGTATACTTGTTACCTTCACTGAAATAGAATAGCAACAAGAAGAATCTTCAAGAAAAAATGATTATTACATCCTAAAATACTTGGTATTATCAGCTCCAACTGAAATTTGATTTGTTCTCAAGCTGTTACCAAACATGACACTACTTCACCTAAATATTCTCTTTTGGATCCATGTGAAAGCACGACTCAGTATTAAGGAATTCTCATTCCCTCGAGAAGTTATTGAGTGTTTTGGAATACATATCTCAGAGAATCTAACATTGTAAAGCTAATTTAAAGAATTTAAACAAAATATTTTATGATTCTATGGATGTTTTAGGTAACAACAACATGCTAACTGATCTAATAAAGAATAACAACATACAAGAATTAGAATCCACAGCTCCAAAGCAACCCAACAGATTGATCAGAAACAAACAGATTTTGTCTGAATCTTCAACAATACTCTTCTCAAGTCTAGAAATTAACAAAATCAAATGAAATTCGACAAATACGCCAATATAAAAAGGAGAACAAATACTTCGATAATTTTGACTAACAATACTAATTACACCGAAACCACTAACATCGATCTAAAAATACTTCGATCTTAAAGCCTTAACACCGAAACCACTAACACCGATCTAAAATACTCCGAATCTTAATCTGACAAATAATCCGATCTAAAAACACTAACACCAAAACCAAACAAAAACCTACCTATCCAAACCGAGGAGATCATCGATATTTCAGAAGATGAAGAAGACAAAGAGCAAGAAGAAAGAGCAGAAACAGAAGAGAAGAAGCAGAAGGAAAAAGAAGAGAAGAATCAGAAGGAAGCCAAAGAGAAGAAGCAGAAGCAAGCCAAAGAGAAATGTCGCAGCCGATAAGCTGTTGCAGAAGAAAATTTTCAGAAAATTACGGTTGCAATAGTCGATTTTTAGCTTATATAGGAATGTATTTTTGGTTTAAGAAAACCGATCGGTTTGGTCTTCCTGAACCGAACCAAAATGTAAACCGAATAAAATTAATTATTTAGCCGATCGGTTTAGTGATTATAATTAAATTTAAAAACCAAAAAACAAAAATTTTTGTTCGGTTGGTTTGGGTTTTTCGGTTTCTACCAAAAATCATGTGCTATTTAAAACTTATAATTTCAATCATTGGTATGTACAAATCATTATAAGTCTAAATATATAAATAGAAACTATAAATATGTTGTACAAAAATTATTAAACATATAGTGTTTATAATGAGTAATATAAGGTTAAGGAAATGTGTTAAGTGTTTAAGTAAAATGATATATAAATTTGCTAAATGTGTTAATTACTCTCATATCATTTCTAATTTAAAAATATTCTTACCGGTTTAGGGTATTATTTATGACTACTTTGGCATCACATTGCCACTATCTTTAGAATGTGGTTGCAAATTGGTCACAAAAATAAGGTGTAGTCACAAAAGAGCCATCAATTTGCGACTACATGACAAAATTACATACATGGTCGCAAATTGGTCGCTATTTTCGGACCAATTTATGACCAATTTGAGACAACGAGTTAATTTGGAAGGAGATGAAACTTTTCCAAAAAATTTGTGACCAATTTGCGACCACCATTTAATTGTAGGTGTGATCGCAAGTTGGTCACACTTTTGTGACCAATTTGAGACCACACATTAAAATATGTCGTGGTCGCAAACTGGTTACAAAAAAATGTGATCATTTTACGACCATGTATCAGAAATACGGTGTGGTCGCAAATTGGTCACAAAATAGCGACCAATTTGCAACCACATATGTAATTTTGTCATGTAATCGCAAATTGGTGGCTTTTTGTGACCAGTTTGTGACTACACCTTATTTTGTGACCAATTTGCTACCACATTCCAAATGTAGTGACAATTTGTTGGCAAATTAGTCACAAATAATACCTTAAAACCTTAAATTATAAGATTTTAAATTTTTTGAATTATACGAGATTAATTACATCATTATGAGTTGTATAAACATTAATTACTAAGTAAACAAAAACAATTAACATATTTACCAAATTTATATATCATTTAACTAAAACACTTAACACATTTCCTTAACCTTATATTACTCATATAAACATTATATGTTTAATAAATTTAGTACAACATATGAAATTTGTAATATGTAGTCACAAATTGGTGGCTCTTTTGTGACCAATTTGCGACTACACCTTCTTTTTGTGACCAATTATGATGCGAACCTCCCAAGGAATGCACTTCTGAATGTAGTTGAGATATACTTTGCAACAGAACGAATCGAAATTCAATTTGTTCAAAGGTTGTGGATTGAAGGATCACACAGTAGCTGCGGAAAGACTACTGATTTACATAAGATAGTAGCTTAGATATTACATACTAAGGCTATTAAATGTTGACTGAAGGATATTACACACCAACAATCTGATTAAGAAGAGAATCACTCTAAACTTAAGAAAAGAAGTTGTTTTTATTTGAAAAATTGAATGATAAAGTTTACAACCAAAAGCCCCTATTTATACTGTTAGGAGACGTAAATAGGAGGAACCTACATCATTAAAATGGTTGAATTTACAAGGAAAGACTTGACCAAAGACCTTAACTTCATTAACTCTTATTTTGACTATGAATGTAAACACTTCCCCCCCCCTTGGTGACACCAATTTGGACCAGTTTTAAGTGGGCTCCTTTTGATTTTAAACAACAAATTGGGTTGGTTGTAATGTGATTTATTTGCCTCATTGAAAACCTTACCAAAAAAACCCAATGGGAGAAAACTTGGATAAGTGAAAAGAGTACAAATGGATCACATACCCATTTGTATGGTGTCTTTTGCTTGTAATAAAATCAGAGTGCTTTTAGGCAGTTCTCCATTCTAGCCCAAGTAAATTTGTTGTGCATTCTCCTTGTTGAGAAGGCTGCTGATCGCCTCTTTGAGTTTCTTGGCCTTGGCTCGGGTTAATGGTACAGCTGGTAATGCAAGAGCTTTTTCACGTTCTACTGGTTCATTCCTAGCCATGAGTTTCTCCTTTTGTGTGCTTTCCATGCTCGTATCATCCCCCTCCTCTTGAAAAAGATTTGACCTCAAATCTGGTTCATCTGTAATGAAAGGCACAAGATAAGAAACATTGAAGCTTGAACTCACATTATACTTACCTTGAAGATCAATTTTGTAGGCGTTGTTACTGATCTTCTGAACTATCTTGAAAGGTCCATCAATTCTGGGTAGATTTCCTTTCAGCTGAAAATCTTTCTTTCCTCAAGTAAACCCACACGAGATCTCCCACCTCAAATACCATTTCACGTCTTCCTTTGTTGGCCTTTCTTGCATATTGTTGGGTTCTGGCCTCAATATTCTTCCTTGCATTCTCATGAATCTGTTTAACAATCTCAGCTTTTCTTTTTCCATCAATACTAGCTCTTTCATTTAAAGGCAAAGGGGTTAGATCCAAAGGAGATAAAGGATTGAAACCGTAAACAATTTGAAAAGGAGAATACTTAGAAGCATAATGTACATAATGGTAATATGCAAATTCAGCATGTAGTAAACATTCTTCCCATGTTCTAAAATTTCGTTTGATTAATGCACGCAATAAAGTAGACAAGGTTCTATTAACTATTTCAGGTTGACCATCCGTTTGTGGGTGACATGTTGTAGAGAATACCAACTTAGTTCCTAACTTAGACCAAAGAGTTTTCCAAAAGTAACTCAAGAACTTAGTATCTCTATCAGAAACTATGGTTCTAGGCATTCCATGCAAGCGAACTACCTCTTTAAAGAACAAATTGGCTATATGCAATGCATCATCAGTCTTGTGACATGCTATAAAATGAGCCATCTTAGAGAATCTATCAACCACAACAAAGATAGAATCTTTTCCTGTATTAGTTCTAGACAAACCAACCACAAAATCAATTGATATGTTAATCCATGGATGAGTAGGAATGGGTAAAGGAGTGTACAAACCGTAGGGTTGAACCTTAGACTTAGCCTGTTTGCATGTGGCACACCTTGCACAAATTCTTTCTACGTCTCTCTTCATGTGTGGCCAATAGAAATGATCTTGCATTATCTTAAGAGTTTTGGCAACTCCAAAATGCCCCATCAGTCCTCCTCCATGAGCTTTCCTAACTAACAAGTCTCGAATAGAATAGCTAGGCACACATAATCTATTATCATAAAATAGGAATCTTTCATGCCGATAGTATTTTCCTGAAGCAAACTTTCTACTAGCAATGTACACGTCTTTAAATTCAGGATCAGTTTCATACAACTCTTTAAGTTGTTAAAAACCTAACAACTTAGCATCAAGAGTAGAGATTAAGGCATACCTCCGTGACAATGCATCTGCCACAACATTCTCTTTACCTTGTTTGTATTTAATGACATATGGAAATGTTTCTATGAACTTAAACCACCGTGCATGCCTTTTGTTCAGCTTCTGTTGGCCTTTTAAGTGCTTGAGTGACTCATGATCAGTGTGAATCACAAAATCCTTAGGCCACAAGTAGTGTTGCCAAGTTTGCAAAGCACAAACCAAGGCATACAATTCCTTGTCGTAGGTTGGATAGTTGAGGGTGGCTCCTCCAAGCTTCTCACTGAAATGGGCTATAGGTTTCTTATCCTGCATCAAAACAACTCCAATATCTATACCAGAAGCATCACATTCTATCTCAAAGGTTTTAAGAAAATCAGGTAAAGTAAAAGAAGTGCATGTGTAAGCTTGGAATGAGCTTTGTTGAGCTTCTCCCCATTTGAATGATATGTCCTTCTTGAGTACTTCAGTTAGTGGGGCAGCAATAGTGCTAAAATCTTTGAAAAAGCCTCTATAGAAGCCAGTTAGCCCATCGAAACTTTTCACTTCTCTTACTGTTTTTGGACGTGGCAATTCCATAATAGATTTTACCTTCTCCTCATCAACCTTAATACCATATGCACTTATAACAAAACCTAGGAACACAATTTTATTTGTACAAAAAGTGCATTTCTTAAGATTGGCATATAGTTTTTTTTTTCTAAGAACACTTAGAACCGATGTCAAATGACTAGCATGCTCTTCTAGATTCTTGCTGTAGATTAAGATGTCATTGAAGTATACTACAACAAAGACACCTATGAATGCTCTAAGAACATGATTCATCAACCTCATGAAAGTACTAGGTGCGTTTGTTAACCCAAATGGCATGACTAACCATTCATATAATCCATGCTTAGTTTTAAATGCAGTTTTCCATTCATTCCCTTCTTTCATGCGTATTTGATGGTACCCACTATTAAGATCTATCTTAGAAAAGATTTTGGAACCATGCAATTCATCAAGCATGTCATCTAACCTAGGGTTTGGATGGCGATACTTTACCGTAATGTTGTTGATTGCTCTACAATCAACACACATGCGCCAGCTGCCATCTTTCTTTGGCACAAGTAGAACTGGCACAGCACAAGGACTCATGCTCTCCCTGATGTAGCCCTTCTCCATTAGCTCATTAACTTTTCTTTTTCAGCTCCTTAGTCTCAACTGGATTGGTTCTATAAGCTGGTCTATTTGGTAGTGAGGCTCTAGGTACAAAATCAATATGATGTTCAATGCCTCTGATGGGTGGTAGCCGCTTTGGATTGTCTTTTGGAAAGACATCTTCATAATCCTGCAAAATAGAATTCACTTCACTCGGTAATACCGGTGCAATGTTAGTTAAGCTCATAAGAGCTTCCTTATAGATAAACAAAAGAACATGTTGTTGTGAGAAGAGAGCTTTCTTAACTCCACCAGTTCTCACAAAGAAACTTGAGTGCTTCTTGTTCTTGTTCTCACAGCCTCTGTCACTTTTGGTTCTTATGGTTTCCTTTGAAGTTCCAGCTGTTTTCCTTTGCTCCAATACAAGCTGATCTTGGTACACCTCATGTGGTGTCATAGGAACAAGTGTGAACTTCTTACCTTTTTGTTCAAACGAGTGTTGGTTGGTGTAACCATCATGAATGACCTTTCGATTAAACTGTCATGGTCTTCCAAGTAGAATGTGGCCAGCCTCCATTGGTAAAACATCACAAAGGACCACATCTTGTTACTTTCCAATGTTTATAGGTACTTTTACTTGGCTGCTTACCTTCATTTCGCCACACTCATTAAGCCATTGCAGCTTATACGGCTTTGGGTGCTTGAACAGTTCTAGACCTAACTTGTTTACCATAGTTTCACTAGCCACATTAGTGCAGCTGCCTCCATCAATAATGATGCTGCAAACCTTTCCTTGGACGTGGTATCTTGAGTGAAATAGATTCTCTCTTTACTCATATTCTTTGGTTTTGTTTTGTACGCTTAGGGTTCTTCTTGTTACCAATAGTTCTTCTGCTATAGGAGGTTCAAGATGCTCTTCTGAAGAATCAGAAAAGACTTCTTCTTCTTTGGATTCTATTTTACCATTATCCAACCGAATCATGATCTTCTTGTTGGTGCATTCATTCGCATAGTGCCCTCTTCCTTGGCATTTGAAACACTTCACATCTCTTGTTCTAGTAGATGTAGTAGCTTCAGATTTTCCCTTGACATCTTGAGTGGTTGTTGAAGGTTTGGAATCAACTTTAGCAATCTGCTTTCCTTCCCTTTGGTAGCTAGGCTTATTGTTAGCTGCTCCATAGCTTGGCCTAATATAACTTTTCCTTGTTAGTCCAAGTCTCTGATGTCCAAGTCTCTGATGTCCAAGTCTCTGATGTCCAAGTCCTCTGATGTCCCTTGTGTTGTTGAGAAGCCATTGGACTCTCCCTTGCACTTTTGGCCCATTGTCCTTAGTCGATCTTCCTCTAGGAGCTTGTCGACCCATAAGCTGAATTTGTGGAAGAGTGCCCTTGATCTGCTTCTTGTCATTGCTCCTTGAGGTACCACTGGTGTAGATACTTCTTCTAGGTGAGGTATTCTTTTGGCCCATTGTCCAATTCGTGCATTATTTTAAGTCTCATTAAAAAAAATAAAAAAATAACATCTAGAATTCAAACCGAGTGCATCTAGCTCCTATGTGCATCACTAGGGTTTAGATTCATTCTTTGCATTGCAACTTCGGTTTTTCCTTTTGTTAAGCATAATTTTCAATCTTAATTAAGTTAAATCAAAAGAAAAAAAAGTAGAAAACTACCAAAAAAAATCGACCAAAAAAGATCTAGGAGATTTGCGCATTAATTGCTAGAAAGTTTCCTTTTTTTCTACTCTTTCCTTTTTCTCAAATTTTCCTTTTGTTCTATTTGCATCTTATACTATAAAAGAAAACTCTCCTAATAAATTCTTAGGAGTAAACTAACTTGTTTTCTTGTAGCACACGATGGCTAAAGGAAACCAAGAAGCAACCGAGGCCATGATGGCTATTTTCACCTCCTTCCAAACACAACTCGCATCAATCGGTGAGAGGTTGGAGCGCGTGGAGAGGCCGGTGAGATTCCAGGACATAAGACACGTGAGGACTGAACAAGACACTGTTAAAGGTCCTGATCACCCTAGGACACGGCCAGAACAGGAGGGACCCCAGCCGGATGGAGATGAGGACGCACAGCCTCACGGCTTTCACCTTAGGCCGAGAGGACCTCCACGGTAATCAGAAGCAGAGGGCAATGGCTACGAACCCTATGGTCATCAACAGAGACTGATACAAGCCTTGATTCAAGGATGTATGCGCGTGGGCTGTTTGGAGAAGTGTAGGTGAGAAACCGCGACCTTATACTTCTTGGATAGGGGTTTTTGGGTTGGTACTCGATGGAAAGGTGAAGTGAACCACACGAGGGGTGATGAACCTCGTGATAAATCACAAACTTAGAGCTAGGAGGGCTGGTCTCAACTAGGTTCTAAGGGCACAAGTCTCTTGAGAGAATAACTTGTTGGGGAAAAAGTTCTATCTTTATTAATATCAAAAAGGTTGTCGAACTACAATGCTGGAAGGAGCCTTATTAATATGCTCGACAGCTTGACCTTCTAGGGTCGACCCAAATAAGAAAAGGAAAACTTACAAAAGTGCACAAAAGAAAAGATACAAAAGTGTATAATCGAAAAAGGACCTATTCCTAAAATTTCTTTGACTCAATAAAAGTAAATATTCTAGATCCTACCCTGCAAAATAGAAAGAGGCATATATTCGAATTGAAACTTACCTTAACTTACCTCATGGCCAAGTAATGGAAGGTGGCCGTCCTTGTGGCATCCACGTTCCTTGCTCCTAGTCTTCGACTTGGAGTAGGGTTACGAATCTTTGGGTCCTGACCTCTCTTGCCACTAAAGCCCAAGTCTCTGATGTCCCTTGTGTTGTTAGGAAGCCATTGGACTCTTCCTTGCACTTTTGGCCCATTGTCCTTAGTTGATCTTCCTCTAGGAGCTTGTCGACCCATAAGCTGAATTTTTGGAAGAGTGCCCTTGATCTGCTTCTTGTCATTGCTCCTTGAGGTACCACTGGTGTAGATACTTCTTCTACGTGAGGTATTCTTTTGGCCCATTGTCCAATTCGTGCATTATTTTAAGTCTCATTAAAAAAATAAAAAAATAACATCTAGAATTCAAACCGAGTGCATCTAGCTCCTATGTGCATCACTAGGGTTTAGATTCATTCTTTGCATTGCAACTTCGGTTTTTCCTTTTTGTTAAGCATAATCTTCAATCTTAATTAAGTTAAATCAAAAGAAAAAAAATAGAAAACTACCAAAAAAATCGACCAAAAAAGATCTAGGAGATTTGCACATTAATTGCTAGAAAGTTTCCTTTTTTTCTACTCTTTCCTTTTTCTCAAATTTTCCTTTTGTTCTATTTGCATCTTATACTGTAAAAGAAAACTCTCCTAATAAATTATTAGGAGTAAACTAACTTGTTTTCTTGTAGCACTTGACGGCTGAAGGAAACCAAGAAGCAACCAAGGCCATGATGGCCATTTTCACCTCCCTCCAAACACAACTCGCATCAATCGGTAAGAGGTTGGAACGCGTGGAGAGGCCGGTGAGATTCCAGGACATAAGACACGTGAGGACTGACCAAGACACTGCTAAAGGTCCTGATCACCCTAGGACACGGCCAGAACAGGAGGGACCCCAGCCGGATGGAGATGAGGACGCACAGCCTCACGGCTTTCACCTTAGGCCGAGAGGACCTCCACGGTAATCAGAAGCAGAGGGCAATTGCTACGAACCCTATGGTCATCAACAGAGACTGATACAAGCCTTGATTCAAGGATGTATGCGCGTGGGCTGTTTGGAGAAGTGTAGGTGAGAAACTCGACCTTAGACTTCTTGGATAGGGGTTTTAGGGTTGGTATTCGATGGAAAGGTGAAGTGAACCACACGAGGGGTGATGAACCTTGTGATAAATCACAAACTTAGAGCTAGGAGGGCTGGTCTCATCTAGGTTCTAAGGGCACACGTCTCTTGAGAGAATAACTTGTTGGGGAAAAAGTTCTATCTTTATTAATATCAAAAAGGTTGCCGAATTACAATGCTGGAAGGAGCCTTATTAATATGCTCGACAGCTTGACCTTCTAGGGTCGACCCAAATAAGAAAAGGAAAACTTACAAAAGTGCACAAAGGAAAAGATACAAAAGTGTATAATCGAAAAAGGACCTATTCCTAAAATGTCTTTGACTCAATAAAAGTAAATATTCTAGATCCTACCCTGCAAAATAAAAAGAGGCATATATTCGAATTGAAACTTACCTTAACTTACCTCATGGCAAAGAAATGGAAGGTGGCCGTCCTTGTGGCATGCACACGCCTTGCTCCTAGTCTTCGACTTGGAGTAGGGTTAAGAATCTTTGGGCCCTGACCTCTCTTGCCACTAAAGCCCAAGTCTCTGATGTCCCTTGTGTTGTTGAGAAGCCATTGGACTCTTCCTTGCACTTTTGGCCCATTGTCCTTAGTTGATCTTCCTCTAGGAGCTTGTCGACCCATAAGCTGAATTTGTGGAAGAGTGCCCTTGATCTGCTTCTTGTCATTTCTCCTTGAGGTACCACTGGTGTAGATACTTCTTCTAGGTGCATGTCCTGGAGCTGGCAGCTCTTTTGGTCCGAGTCCTCTTGTGTAGAAGTGGAAATGTGCGTGTACTCGGCTGGATCGGCTGTACCGGCTCGATTGTGCGAGGTACTGGCCGGAATGCCTTCAGGACCGGCCAAGTTGATCCCGGAGTTGGCGGAATCACCAGAGGGACCGGCGGTGTCATCCACGTCGCCACCAAGTGTGCCGGAAGCTTGGGCCTCTCCGCCGGCAATGCTGGTTTCTCTGGTCCTTGTGGTCGAGGGTCCGGCGGTACTGCTTGGGCTGGCAGGCATGCCAGATGGTCCGGCTGTCTCGGGCAAGCTTCCTTGTCGGCCAGTCTGGTCTCCTGGCTGGATGTACGACCTAATGTCCTCATCAGAGACCAAGGATGCTCCCTAGACATCATGAGGATGGAGATGACTACGCCTACAATCGGGTAAACATTCATGATGTCAAGCTAACACCTCCTAGTTTTGCAAGAAAAGTAGACCCCGAGGCCTATCTAGATTGGGAGAGGAGGATGGATCACATCTTCAGCCATTACAACCAACCAGGCCCTAGGAGAGTCTCCATGGCAGTAGCACAACTCACGGATAATGCCCTCATCTGGTGGGATCATCAGGCTTCTGACCGTAGGAGAAGGAGATTGAGGCCCGTAGACTCTTTGGTCGACATGAAGGACCTCATGAGGCAAAGGTTTGTCCCACCTTATTTCTATAGGGATTTGCAACGATGTTTTCGTACTCTTAAACAGGGCACAAGATCAGTGGAGGAGTACTATGAGGAGTTTGAAAGGCTAAGGAACAGGCTGGAGCTCAATGACAATGAGGAGGCAATGATGGCTCAATTATTGGATGGATTGCAAGAGAGGATCAGCCGAAAAGTGGAGAGACAAATCTACAACGATTTCAAGGACTTGTTCCACCTCTCTGTCCAGGCTAAACAGCACATCAGGCATAAAAGCCAAGACCTACGCAGCAAGCCTAAGAAACCTTGGGCACCAAGCATTGGCACCAAGCCCGTAGACAAGGGCAACAGTATAGAAATCGAATCACGGTTCAAAAGCAAGCCTCCTGAGCAAACCCGTGACCAGAGAGAGCCTAGTAAGTCTTCTAACCCTCAGAGAACACATGGCATCACTTGTTTTAAGTGTAGGGGTCACGGTCACATCTCAAGGGAGAGGCCAAACAACCGAGTCATGCTGATCACGGAAGCTGGAGAGTATGAGTCTCAAGATGAAGAGGACTTTGAACCAGAAGGAGAATATGGTGACATTGAGTACCCTGATGTGGGGGAAGTGCTGGTCACTAGACATATCCTCAGCACAATGGTAGACCCCTCCGAGACCATTCAAAGGGAGAACATCTTCCACAGCCGGTGCACCATAAAGGGCAAGGTATGTAACCTCATCATAGATGGTGGTTATTGCACTAATGTGGCTAGTGTGTATATGGTTGATAAGCTAGTTCTAGAGAAGACAAGGCACTCCCAACCATATAGACTGAGATGGATAGATGACAAGGTGGAGCTTAAGATCCATGAGCAAGTAACCGTGCCATTCAGTGTGGGCAGATACTAGGACCAGGTAGTCTGCGATGTAGTACCTATGCAAGCTGGCCATCTTCTGCTAGAAAGGTCATGGCAGTTTGACAAGGAGACGAGACATGATGGCGGAACCAATCTCTACACATTTGTGCACGATAAGAGAAAGGTCAGCGTAGCTCCTCTCACACCTGCCCAGGTACATGAGCTACAACAGCAAATGAGTAAGGAAAAGAAACTTATTAAATCTAATTTTCTCATTCAACCAAGTCATGTCCGGAGAGCTTTAGCCTCAAAGGACTTAGTGTTACTAATGGTTTTCAAAGAGGTTTTGAGTGTAGAGAAAGAACAGATAGAGCTACCTCCCAAAGTAGCAGCCCTCCTCAACAAGTTCCAGGACATATTCTCTAAGGAGATACCAGCAGGCTTGTCTCCCCTACGCGGCATAGAGCACCAGATCGATCTCGTGCCCAGAGCAGCCTTACCCAATCGGCCAGCCTACCGGATGAGTCCAGAGGAGTCTAAGGAGCTTGAGAAGCAGGTTAAGGAGCTCCTGGAGAAAGGCTATGTTCGAGAGAGCCTCAGTCCATGTGTCGTGCTAGTGCTGTTAGTCCCCAAGAAGGATGGGACTTGACGAATGTGCATAGACTGCCGAGCAATCAAACATCACATTCAAGTACCGGCATCCTATACCACGGCTGGACGACATGCTAGATGAACTGAGTGGAGCCACGGTCTTCTCCAAGATAGACCTCAAGAGTGGATACCACCAGGTCAGAATGAAAGAGGGTGATGAGTGGAATATTGCTTTCAAGACAAAGCAAGGCCTCTACGAGTGGACAGTCATGCCATTTGGCTTGACTAATGCCCCCAAGCACCTTCATGCGCCTTATGAACCACGTTCTTAGGGCGTACATCAGTAATTTTGTAGTGGTCTATTTTGATGATATACTAATTTACAGTAACTGCCTACGGGAACACCTTACACATATTGAGATGGTACTTAAAACCCTTCGACAAGAAGAGCTTTATGCCAATCTCAAGAAGTGCACCTTTTGTACTGACAAGTTTGTTTTCTTAGGCTTTGTTGTAAGTTCACAGGACTTACAGGTTGATGAAGAAAAGATTCAAGCACTACAAGAATGGCCAACACCGAGCAACATCAGCCAAGTGAGAAGCTTCCACGGCCTGGCCAGCTTTTATAGAAGATTCGTGCCCAACTTTAGCAGCATTGCCTCACCATTGACGCCAATAGTGAAGAAGAATGTGGGAATCAGCTGGGGAGAAGCTCAGGAGAAGGCATTCCAGGCCTTGACGGACATTCTCACGCATGTACCAGTGTTAGTCCTGCCCGGATTCAACAGAACGTTTGAAATGGATTGTGATGCCTCCGGAATAGGCATAGGAGCAGTGCTGACCCAAGGAGGAAGGCCACTGGCATACCTCAGTGAGAAGTTAGGTGGGGCCTCACTGAACTAATGCACCTACGACCAAGAGCTCTATGTCCTAGTCCGAGCTTTGGAGACTTGGCAACATTACTTGTTGTCCAAGGAGTTTGTGATCCACACTGATCACGAGACTTTCAAACACCTTACAGGACAAACCAACCTCAAGAGGAGACATGCCAGGTGGATGGAGTTTATAGAAACCTTCCCTTACGTCATCAAGTACAAGAAGGGCAAGGATAATGTGGTAGCTGATGCACTATCAAGGAGGTTTGCCTTGATATCTACCATGGAAGCCAAAGTCTTAGGGTTTGAGCACATCAAGAACCTATATAAGGATGGTTCCGACTTTGCTGAGAGCTACAAGGAGTGTGGCACAGTGAGTCCTGGAAAGTTCTACATCCATCATGGGTTCTTGTTCCGGGAAAGAAGGCTGTGCACACCACAAGGATCTCTACGAGAGCTTATCACACGAGAAGCTCATGGAGGAGGTCTTATGGGCCACTTTGGTGTTGACAAGACACTAGCAGTGGTCAAGGAGCACTTCTACTGGCCACACATCAAGTTGTCAGTAGAAGCCCATTGTGCAAGGTGCATCACTTGGAAGAAGGCGAAGTCCCGAGTGCACCCTCACGGGTTGTATCTTCCTCTGCCCATACCTACGCATCCATGGGTGGACATTTCCATGGACTTTGTTCTCGGTCTGCCCAAGATCAACCACTAAGATGCTATCTTTGTAGTGGTGGACCGATTTTCCAAGATGGCACATTTCATCCCATGTGCCAATGTTAATGATGCCATGCAAACATCCGAACTGTTCTTCAGGGAGATAGTACGGCTTCATGGAGTGCCAAGGACCATCGTGTCAGACAGAGACACCAAATTTCTCAGCCACTTCTAGAGGACCCTCTGGAGAAAGCTAGGCACAAAGCTGCTCTTCTCTACCACCTGCCATCCTCAAACCGATGGCCAAATTGAAGTATTCAACCGGACGTTGTCAACTCTTCTCAGGACCACGCTAGGGAAGAACCTCAAGATATGGATGGAGTGCCTGCTATTCACAGAGTTTGCATACAACCGAGCAGTGCATTCATCCACGAAGAAGACCCCCTTTGAAGTGGTCTACGGTTTCAACCCTCAAACACCTTTGGAGCAAACCCCACTGCCACCAACAGAGATGGCCAAACTCAATGGAGCATCTAAGGCAGTGTTCATCAAGAAGATACACCAGAAGGTAGCAGAGAACCTGGAGAAGAGGACCGGACAGTACGTGACTCACGCCAACAAGGGGAAGAAGAGAGATGATTTTTTAACCAGGCGATTGGGTGTGGCTACACCTACGGCAATAGAGGTTCCCCAACCTAAGGAGTTCCATGTTGGCCCCAAGAGGAGATGGACCATTCAGAGTGCTGGAGAGGATTAACAACAATGCCTAACGGATTGAGCTTCCAGGTGAGTTTAATGTGTCTAACACATTCAATGTGACTGATTTAGCTCCTTTCCTTGCAGATGAGCCAGTTTTGAGGTCAAAACCTACTGAAGAGGGAGGAGATGATGAGGGCATCAGATCGTCTGGTCGGCCAGAAGACCAGAATGGCCGACCATAATGCTTGCCTGAGATAGCCGGGCCATTTGGAGCGTCTGCCGGCCCAAGCGGTACCGCCGGGCAGGGCCGGCCAACTTTTCTAGCGAATAGGCCCAAACCTCCTGATACAAGTCTTGATTCAAGGCTTATATGCGCGTGGGCTGTTTGCAGAAGGTTAGGTGAGAAACTCGACCTTAGACTTCTTGGATAGGGGTTTTTGGGTTGGTATTCGATGGAAAGGTGAAGTGAACCACACAAGGGGTGATGAACCTCGTGATATATCACAAACTTAGAGCTAGGAGGGCTGGTCTCAACTAGATTCTAAGCGCATAAGATTCTTGAGAGAAAACTTTTTGGAAGAAAAGTTCTACTTTATTAATATCAAAGAGGTTGTTGAACTACAATGCTGGAAGGAGCCTTATTAATATGCTCAACAGCTTGACCTACTAGGGTCGACTCAAATAAGAAAAGGAAAATTCACAAAAGTGCACAAAAAGAAATGATACAAAAGTGTATAATCGAAAAAGGACCTATTCCTAAAATGTCTTTGACTCAATAAATATAAATATTCTAGATCCTACCCTGCAAAACAGAAAGAGGCAAATATTCTTATTGAAAATTTACCTTACTTACCTCACGGCCAAGAAATGGAAGCTGGCCGTCCTTGTGGCATGCACGCACCTTGCTCCTAGTCTTCGACTTGGAGTAGGGTTAGGAATCTTTGAGCCCTGACCTCTCTTGCCACTAAAGCCCAAGTCTCTGATGTCCCTTGTGTTGTTGAGAAGCCTTTGAACTCTACTTTGCACTTTTGGCCCATTGTCCTTAGCTGATCTTCCTCTAAGAGCTTGTCGACCCATAAGCTGAACTTGTGGAAGAGTGCTCTTGATCTACTCCTTGTCATTGCTCCTGGTGGCACTACTGGTGTGGATACTTCCTCTAGATACATGTCCTGAAGCTGGTAGCTTATCTGGTCCGAGTTTCCTTGTGTAGAAGTTGAAATGCTCGTGCACTCGGCTGGATCGGCTGTACCGGCTGGAATGTGCGAGGTACTGGCCGGAATGCCTTCAGGATCGGCCAAGTTGATCCCGGAGTTGGCGGCATCACCAAGGGGACCAGCGGGGTCATCCACGTCGCCACCAAGTGTGCCGGAAGCTTGGGCCTCTCCGCCGGAAATGCTGGTTGGTCTGGTCCTATTGGTCGAGGGTCCGCCGGTACTGCTTGGGCCGGCAGGCGTGCCAGATGGCCCTACTGTCTCGGGCAAGCTTCCTGGTCGGCCAGTCTGGTCTCCTGGCTGGACATACGACCTGATGTCGTCATCACCTCCGGCCCAACTGGCGGCAATGTGAACAACACCGCTGGCCCAACTGGTGATGCCACCGGCTCACAACATGATCTGGCCGGCTCCGATGACAGCTCTCGGCCAGCTCCTCGCACAATCCAGCCGATCCAGCCGATTGCACCACAATTTCCACATCTACACAAGGAGTCTCGGATCAACTAAGCTACCAGCTTCAAGGCATGAACCTGGATGAAGTCTCTACACCAGTGGTGCCACTAGGAACCATGACAAGGAGCAGAACAAGGGCACTCTTCCACAAGTTCAGTTTGTAGTTAGACAAGCTCCTAGAAGATCATCGACAAGGAGCATTGGGCCAAGAGTACAAGGAAGATTCCAAAGGCTTCTCAACAATGCAAAGGACTCCAGAGACTTGGTGATGAGGTCATCAGTACAACCCCTGGCCAACTTCCCGGCCCGGCCGGCCCAAGGAACACAAAAGCGGCTAAATACGCGCAAAAGGATACATGGGTGTATCTTCATGAATCCAAGCTTAACCAAGAAGCGGCCAGCAAAGACCAAACCTGTCCTATAATCCTGACTCACAGAGGACACGCGGCGACATGCAACTCACCCAAAAAAAGGCCAGATCAAGTCATGCACCATACATCAAATTGGAGTTTTCGAAACTTACCATATTTGGAACTTTCCTTCTATGAAAGTCTCCAAACGTTTCTTTGGCGACCAGGAGATTGTTTGGTACTTCTAGGAGTTACCTTAAGCACTTGTAGAAGCTCAAACACGCCTTGGACCAGGTGGGTCCATCTGTGCCTTCAAATGAACCGATTGGAGCCGTTTATGGCAAGTGAGATGGCCAACTGGTTTAATCACTTGCAAACCAAAACATGGCGTCCAGGAGATATTATTAAAGCCCTAAGGAAGCCCAAAATAAACCTACCATGCACCAGCCACCAGAGGATCAGGCGAATCCCTTTCCTCCAAGACTTGCCATATATGGACCGAAGTGCACTTAATGTGTTCAGATTGCAATATCTCTATTCCTTGCAACTTGGACACGTATTAAAGACTTTCCAAAGCATCCAGGATGTACCTAGACACATTACATTCGCCCCAAAGCTCTCAAGATACAAGCATATACACTTTCCTTGTAGGCCAAACTAGACATTAATGGCCAACAGCCATATATTTTTAATGTATGATTTCCTTTTCTCCTTTTTCGGTTTAGGACCATTGCTAGGAGCACTATATAAGCTCAGCATGACCTCATTGTAAAGATAGACCACCATTGAAATTAAATTTGAATACAAAGTATTTTCTTCAAAGCCTTGTCTTTGAGTCTTTTTCTTGTTCTTTAGAAATAAAGTGTGTGATTCACTTCCTTTCTATTGAAGCCACGGCCAGGTTAGTTTGAGAGATTCAAACTCCCTTGGTTCACCTTTGATCGTGTGATTCGATCAAAACCCCTTCCTTTTAGTTCCCTTGCCCGCTTAAGCCAAGAGAGATTCTCGGTCTTGCGAGTCACGGTCGTACCGCTTGTGAGATTGATATTCAATCTTACATCATTTGGTATCAGAGCTAAAAGCTCCTATCTCAGGTTGTGTTAATCCAACCTTTATCCTTTATTTTTTTATGCTTTTTTGCATTTTTTCTTATTTACATCTTATCAAAAAAAACCAAATAAAAATATTTGTTCTTATTCTTCATTTGCATTGTTTCTTGTTGATTCTTGTTGTTGTTTTTGTGTGCTCTCATATAAATCTAAAACCAACTCAAAAAAATTGTATTTCATGTTTACTTACTTTCGTTCATCATAAGAAAAAAAACCAAAAATATAAGCATCACTCATTTTGTTATTTTCGAATTTAGTTACTAGTAAAGTTAAAAAAAAAGATTCATTGAATATTGTTTTTTCGTCCTAAATTAATTTAAAATATCAAAAACCAAAAAAATATTGTCTTTTAGTTTGCTTTAAAGTTAGTTTCCAAAAGAAACGAAAACAAAAACCTCAAAATATTTACTTGTATCGATTTTCTTTATACTACTACTTATGTGTTAATATCATATATTCACTAGAGTGTAGTTTCCTTATTTGTTGATTTGGGCCTGATATCTCTTTTTATTGTTGTGCAAGGTACAAAATTTAATGATGGAGCACTATGATGAAGAAGAAGACACCATGAGCATACCACAAACTGATTGTAGTCTACACAACGACTATGATCAATGTCTAAGCACCAGCGAGTGTGACTATGCAGAAGAGTCATGGAATCAAGACTATTTGGAGACTGATTTTAGGGAAGAATCAGATGGAGAAAACCTTGAACCAGAACCACTAGACTATGACCAAGACTTTTCCGACGTAGATGATTCTAATGGATATGGGACATGGCATGAAGACTATTCAGAATATCATTTTGACAATTAAACTGAAGTTGAAGAACTCAAACCAGAGCCACCAGACTACTATTCCACTGACAGAAGCTGGCCAAATAAAATTACACCTTGCCATTTCGTTGTGTCAAGCCGAGTGCCAACCTACAACGCTCCAACTAGATCAAAAAATCAGACAAGTAAGGTATATATTTAAAATTTCAAATCTCTAACCTTTTCAGGGTATAACAAGGACCCAGATGAATACCTCCGATGGGAAACCAACATGAAACAATGGGTGCTCTCAAACAACATCCCCAAAGAAGAGAAACTCTCATATGCCGTTGATATGCTCGTTGGAGATGCCTACAATTGGTGGTTGAAGGAAAGTGCACGGACCTTCTACAACAAACCAGTCCTTGATTGGGGAGACCTTAAGGCACGAATGTATAGAGAGTTTGTGAAGAAGTACCAAACACGCAGAAACATCGCCACACAACCTATGCACCCAACAACATCGAGGAGTGAGATGTCTACACCAAACATGCAGCCCTTTCATAAGGCCAAGATTGCCTACTGCTCTGAGCATAAAAACGTGTTTTCATACACCTTAGAAGGACAAAAGATAGCTAAGCAGATGGTCCAACCAAAAATTGACCAGCAAGTTTGAAAGCCTCAAGCCATAGCACACATGCAACCATCAACGCCATTGCTTGGAATACACGGAAAGGGAACGCCAGGTAAGTCCTCTAACAATGTGAAAATAGATGAAATTATATGCTATAGATGTCAAGGAAGAGGACACTTTGCTAAGACATGTCCAACTAGACAACTAATCACAAGCTTACATGTAGAACGCGAAAATGTTAAGCCTAAAAGTGTTAAGGCAATAAAGGAGCTTCAAATTGAAATTTCCAGTGCTAGCATAATGCATTTGTATTTGCCAAAGGTTGCTGAAACAGGTCTAATAAAGCAAGGATTCATCAAAGATCAAAAAGACCCACCTCCTACATTAAACCAATTTTCGGAATCAAGAGGAGACCATGGAGAACCCAACACCTTTGAGGCAAAGCAAAGCCACCAGATGCTATGGAAATAAGTAATTTCTTCCTTTCTTATCAGGGAGCAACCGCCAGATACACCATGGCCACATCCTAACCATATAAGGGCCATAAACCGAGGTAATACCCTAAACCCACAAGTAAATCAAGGTATTAACTTGCCTTCTCTATGTGCAGGAAAAACTGTTTTGAGGGCAAAACATTTCGAAGGGGGAGGGTATGATGAGGTCATCAGTACAACCCCTGGCCAACTTCCCGGCCCGGCCGGCCCAAGGAACACAAAGGCGGCCAAATACGCGCAAAAGGATACATGGGTGTATCTTCATGAATCCAAGCTTAACCAAGAAGCGGCCAGCAAAGACCAAACCTGGCCTATAATCCTGACTCACAGAGGACACTCGGCGACATGCAACTCACCCAAAACAAGGCCAGATCAAGTCATGCACCATACATCAAATTGGAGTTTTCGAAACTTACCATATTTGGAACTTTCCTTCTATGAAAGTTTCCAAACATTTCTTTGGCGACCAGGAGATTGTTTGGTACTTCTAGGAGTTCCCTTAAGCACTTGTAGAAGCTCAAACACGCCTTGGACCAGGCGGGTCCATCTGTGCCTTCAAATGAACCGATTGGAGCCGTTTATGGCAAGTGAGATGGCCAACTGGTTTAATCACTTGCAAACCAAAACATGGCGTCCATGAGATATTATTAAGGCCCTAAGGAAGCCCAAAATAAACCTACCATGCACCAGCCACCAGAGGATCAGGCGAATCCCTTTCCTCCAAGACTTGCCATATATGGACCGAAGTGCACTTAATGTGTTCAGATTGCAATATCTCTATTCCTTGCAACTTGGACACGTATTGAAGACTTTCCAAAGCATCCAGGATGTACCTAGACACATTACATTCGCCCCAAAGCTCTCAAGATACAAGCATATACACTTTCCTTGTAGGCCAAACTAGACATTAATGGCCAATAGCCTTATATTTTTAATGTATGATTTCCTTTTCTCCTTTTTAGGTTTAGGACCACTGCTAGGAGCACTATATAAGCTCAGCACGACCTCATTGTAAAGATAGACCACCATTGAAATTAAATTTGAATACAAAGTATTTTCTTCAAAGCCTTGTCTTTGAGTCTTTTTCTTGTTCTTTAGAAATAAAGTGTGTGATTCACTTCCTTTCTATGGAAGCCACGGCCAGGTTAGTTTGAGAGATTCAAACTCCCTTGGTTCACCTTTGATCGTGTGAATTGATCAAAACCCCCTCCTTTTAGTTCCCTTGCCCGCTTAAGCCAAGAGAGATTCTCGGTCTTGCTAGTCACGGCTGTACCGCTTGTGAGATTGATATTCAATCTTACATCACTTGGGCTCTCGTGGCAAAAGAGGTCAGGGCCGAGCAATTCATAACCCTACTCCAAGTCAAAGACTAGGAGCTAGGCGCGTGCATGCCACAAGGTCGGCCACCTTCAATTTCTTGGCCGAAAGGTAAAAATGGTAAGTTTTCAATTATATACTTGCCTTTTCTGTTATGCAGGGTAGGAATAGTAAGTTTTATATTTTTGAGTCAAGAACAATTTAGGTAGTTGTCCTTATTCGGTTGTTTCCTTTTTGTAATTTTCCTTGTGCACTTTTGTAACTTTTCCATTTTTCTAATTTGGGTCGACCCTAGAAGGTCAAGCTGCCGAGCATATTAATAAGGCTCCTTCATCATTGTTGTCGACAACTTTTTGATATTAATAAAGATAGAACTTTCTTCCTAAGAGTTTTCTCCTAAAGCTCTTGCGCTTATAACCCTAGTTGAGACCAGTCCTCCTAGCTTCTAAGTTGTGATTTATTATGAGGTTCATCACCCCTCGTGTGGTTCACTTCACCTCTCCATCCATTACCCACCATAAAACCCTCAACCAGAAGCCTAAGGCCGAGTTTCTCGCCTAAACTTCTCCAACCAGTCCACGCGTGTTACGCCCTTGATTCAAGCCTTGTATCAGTTGGGGTTGATTTTGATGTGATAAACTGATGCAATATTGGATGAAAACAACAATAAAATTATATGAATAGGTATTTTTTCGATTAATCAACTGATGCAAATCGATACACAAGCTGATGCAATGTAAGCAGATGGAAATGGAGAGATATAGAGATGAGGGATAGGGATAACCGATCAGAAGTGTGCTCTGATACCAAATGATGCGAACCTCCCAAGGAATGTACTTCTAAATGCGGTTGAGATAGGCTTTGCAATAGAATGAATCAAAATTCAATATGTTCAAAGGTTGTGGATTGAAGGGTCACACAGTAGCTGCGGAAAGACTACTGACGTAAATAGGAAAAGCCTACGACATTAAAATGGTTGAATTTACAAGGGAAGACTTGACCAAAGACCTTGACTTCATTAACTCTTATTTTGACTATGAATGTAGACACTCTCCCCCCCTTTGATGACGCCAATTTGTACCAGTTTTAAGTGGACTCCTTTTGATTTTAAGCAACAAATTGGGTTGGTTGTAATGTGATTCATTTGCCTTATTAAAAACCTTACCAAGAAAACCCAAAGGGAGAAAACTTGGATAAGGGAAAAAAAGTACACATGGATTATATACCCATTTATATGATGTCTTGAGCTTGTACTAAAATCAGAGTGCTTTTAGACACTTCTCCATTCAAGTCCAAGTAAATTTGTTGATCATTCTTCTTGTTGAGCAGAGTGATGATCGCCTTTTTGAGTTTCTTGACCTTGGCTCGGGTTAATGGTCCAACTAGTAGTGCAAGAGCTTCTTCATGTTCCACTGGTTCATTCCTAGCCATGAGTTTCTCATTTTGTGTGCTTTCCATGCTCGTATCAAATTAGCCACCACATTCCAAATGTAGTGACAATGTGGTGGTAAATTAGTCACAAATGATACCCTAAACCCTAAACTATAAGAATTGTTTTTAAATTATGAATGATATGAGATTAACTACATCATTATGAGTTGTATAAACATTAATTACTAAGTAAACAACAATAATTAACACATTTACCAAATTTATATTATCATTTAACTAAAACACTTAACACATTTCCTTAACCTTATAATACTCATATAAACATTATATGTTCAACAAATTTTGTACAACATATTTATGGTCTTGTTTATATTTTAGACTTATAATGATTTGTAATTACGTAGGATTGAAATTATAAGTTTTAAATATGAAAAATACATAACAAAAATGTAAAACTACACTTGTGGTCGCAATTGGTTGCAAACATAGCGACCAATTTGCGACCATGTGGTAAAAATGTACCATGTAGTCGCAAATTGGCTGCAACGTTTGCGACCAATTTGCGACCACGTAGCAAAAATGACCCGTGGTCACAAATTGGTCGCAAAAATACAACCAATATGCGACTACATGGTAATTTTATGAAGTGGTCGCAAATTGGTCGCAGCGACCAATTTGCGACCACATTTTTAAAAAGTAATCAGGCAGGTGCCTGATTAAGAGCTCGGCAGGTCTCGACAGGCACTCGGCAAGATCGCTCTGAGCTCAGCAGGTCCGGACAAGCCCTCGGTAGGTGGTGCGCGATCGGTGTGGTGCAATCGGCCATCTTTCCGATCGCGTGGACAAGTCTTGGCATGTATCGTCATGTCTCAACATGTGCTCGGAAGGTCTCGACATGTGCTCGGCAGGATCGGATGGGTGCTCGGCATGACTGGCCAAACGGATGGTGGTATGGCTTGGTAGTGCACGATCGGTCAAGTGTGATTGGTCTGTTGGCATATCGCATGGCAGGTCTTGGTTCGGCATCGGCAGGTGCTTGGTTTGGCATCGGCATGTGCTGGCCGATCGGATCATGGGCTGGCCGGGTGATGCGCGATCGGCCTGGTGCGATCGGCTGGATGGCCGATCGCTTGTGGTCTGGCTGAGATCGACAAGGTGCGATCGGCCGGATGGCGAATCGTGTGTGGTCTAGCTGAGATCGGCCTGCCGAGATCAGCCATATGTCCGATCTTGTGACCTCCAGAAGCTTCCTTGGCCATTTTTCCGATATTTGTCCCATCTAAATTCTCATTGTACCTGAAATCAACGAGAAGATATGCAATATGCACAAATGCATGCACTGACCTATATAATACTATGCTAAATGCCAACGAATGTAAATAGGCGGATAAATGACAAAAACGCCAACAAAGCCACGAAAAAAGGGTGGTGAAATGCATGGGGAAACAATGCAAAAACTATGGTTATCAACTCCCCCTAGACTTACCTTTTACTCGTCTTCGAGGAAAACAAGTAAAAACAAACCGAAGAAGAGGATTGAAGACTGGACTCCTAACCGAAACCATGCACAAATATCTAAACCCAAAATCTTTATCCAAGAGTATTATAATGCTTGAAGCGAGTCTACTTCCTATTACTTTTTGTATGTGCCACGATGCCAATCCCTAGTCATGCAATGCATTATAATCTTTCAAGGATTAGGATCTATGAACATGTCCCAATAGATGACAAATTGCCTGAGGAAAGCGTTCATATGATCGAGGCAAAGATTTGTTGTCCAGGTGTGGTGTTGACCGATTTCAATGTTGGTATCGATTGACAACCAATTCATAACTCTAAAAAAGGGGCCAAAGATGATGATTTATGGGCAGAATTCAATGTTGTAGTGACTGTCAATACTCCTACGCAACCGTGGTTTCATGATATTGCCAATTACCTCGCGGCAGAAGAGACACATGACCAGTTTACGGGATATGTTAAGAAAAAGTTTTTGCGCGAAATCTTGCAATATTTCTGGGATGAACCATACTTGTAGAAGCATTGTTCTGATGGGATTAACCGGAGATGTCTACCTGAATCAGAGGTTCAAAATGTGTTGTATCATTGTCATGAGTCTACTTATGGTGGTCACTCTGCCACGTTCAAAACCATCTCTAAGATTTTACAAGCAGGATTCTGGTGGCCGGTGATGTTAAAAGATGCTCACAGGTTTATTTTGCTGTGTGATGCGTGCCAGAGGAAAGGAAAGATTAGTAAGAGCCATGAGATGCCACAAAACTTCATCTTAGAGGTTGAGGTTTTTGACTGCTAGGGATTGATTTTATTGGACCATTTCCTCCATCTTATGGAAAAATACATCGTAGTTGCAGTGGATTACGTCTCTAAGTGGGTTGAAGCGATTGCTAGTCCAACAAATGAGGCATTAGTAGTGATGAAGATGTTCAAATCCATTATATTTCCCAGATTTGGAGTGCATAAAATGGTGATCAGTGATGGTGGTTCTCATTTCATCAATAAGGTTTTTAAGAAACTCTTGAAGAAGCATGGTGTTTAGCATCGAGTGGCAACTCCGTATCACCCGCACAAGAGTGGACAAGTTGAAGTCTTCAATACACAAATCAAGGAAATACTAGAGAAAATATTTGGAAAAACTCGTAAAGACTGGTCTGCAAAGTTAGATGATGCACTATGGACATATAGAACTGCGTTGAAGACACAATTTGGCACTACACCATTCCATCTGTTATATGAAAAAGCATGTCATCCTCCAATTGAGTTGAAGCATAAGGCTGCTTGGGCAGTAAAGATGATGAATTTTGAAATTAAGTCCACAGTAGAGAGGAGATTGATTCAAATCAACGAACTCGATGAGATACGTTATCACGCATATGAGAACTCAAAAATCTACAAAGAGCGCACAAAAGCATACCACGATGAGAAAATCATCGCTCGCCATTTCGAACCGAATGACCATGTACTTCTATATAATTCTCGTTTACAACTATTTTTTGGAAAACTTCGTACTCATTTGTCAGGTCCTTTCAGCATCAAGGAAGTTCGACCATACGGAGGTGTCGTCTTATTGGATCTTGAAGGAAAAGAGTTTACCGTGAATTGTCGATGCCTCAAGCATTATAGGGCTCACACCCATATTCTGGATGGACACATTGTTCCGTTATCTGATCCCCCAATTACAGGCTCGATTAACACCAAGGATCAGTGTCGATCGCACTGATCTTGCAACGCTAAGGAAATCGACCAAAAAAGGGTGTCGATCGACACCATCCTAGTGACGATTGACACCAATTCTCAAGTAAGTTTCTATCTTTTCTTTGCCTTTTTCATTTGTTTTATCTTGTGTTTTTATTTCCGACGTCTTGTATTGATCACACTAGGGACAATGTTAGTTAAGCCTGGGAGAGGAACATGTTGATGTTTATTTTTGTTGTTTTGAGTCATTTTTATGTGTTTTTTTGAGTCAGTTGTCAATTTATTGAATCAAAATCTATTGGAACGCAATATTGTCTTGGTTTATTGTGTTGATTGTTTCATCTCAGTGACCATTGTTGCATAATCAGTCTAGATCTAACTAATAAAAAACTAAGGTCAAAGCTAGTTAATTAGAGACTTCCATATTTCCAGCAGACTCCAAAAAGCATGACCTAATTTATGAGCTTTTCCTTTTACTTCATCGAAGTGACTGGTGTTCATAGAGCTTGACTCCTTGTTCATACTTGAAAAACGCAACTTATGAGAAATAAAAAAGATGGTACCCCTCTCTCTGATTTAAAAATAATAGAAAAGATGAAATGATTTCCATTTGAGTAAAAGGATAGGAAAATTTTCCATGATCATTATTTTACTGAAAAGAAATGATCACACAAAAGTTGGAAATGAGGTTAGAAAATTTTTTCATGATACCATTATTCACCTACACCTTTGACAAAAAAAAAGAAAAGAACGAAAAGAAAGAAGAACAAAAGAAGATAAGTGTAAGGGAGAGAAAGAGTACCAAAAAGATTGTATGGTTTTTTTGTTATGGTATTGTAAAGGAATGAGTCTAGAAGGTTCTTGGCATTGAAATCATAGATGAGACCCAGCGATGAAGGCTTATGAACAATATTGAGAGATTGTGGGTTGGATCTGAGAAATCGCAATTGCGTACGGAGAAGTACATGGTGGTTTGATTTAGGGTGGTTTTGTGTCATGTGGATTATAAGTTGAAAAGTCAATACAGTACTACATGAGAAGGTGAGTTTCTGAGTTTTCAAACCTCTTCAATGGGTTTAATTATTTGTATTGCTTGAGGGCAAACAAACGCTAAGTCTGAGGGAGTTGATATATCATGGTTTTTACCTGTTTTTAACCATGGTATATGTCATTTTATCGAGTTTTTTTAGTGTTTTCGGAGTCCTTTAGAGTTTTTGTAGTTTTCACCACGAGTTTGGATGATTTGAAGTAATCAAGACATCTAAGAGTCAATTTAAACGAAGAGAAAACCTAAGAGGTATGAAGCAGAATTTTACTCTAGGATTTCACACTGGTATCGATCGACACCATCTCTGGTTTCGATCGACACTCCCTTCGATCCGAGTTTTCCAATATTTCATATTTGGTCCAGATTTATCGAGAAACTCCAAAATATCCCAAACCGTGTTTTAAGATATAAATAGATCTATTTTAGCTATTAGGGAGAATTATGTTTTATTTCATTGGAGACTCAGAGAGAGATTTATTCTAAGGCTTTTGGGAAGACAATTAAGAAATTCCGTTCATCTGAGAGAGCAATTCGAACCCTTTGTATTTTTATTAATTTCTATTATGCATTCTTTTTCATTCATAATGTTTGTTTCAATCCCCATTTCTGAATAGTTTGTTTGTTGGGTTTAGGAATTTTCAAAGGTTAAAGATGAATTGTTAGATTATATAGATTGTTAGGATAATCACATAGTTTTTCATTTGGATCATTTTAAACTCTAATTCTAGTTTGATCATCTAGAGTTTATAATTTAGATTAATCAATAGATATGAAAGTATTACTTTTTGACCTATCTTAGATGAGCAAATTATCAAGGTGCAAAGAAATTTGGCTTAGAGATTTTGTGAACAATCAAACTTGAACTTTAATACATGCCTATATTGATTCTATTTGCTAAGAAATTTGGAATTCTAAGGTTTAGACATAAATAATCTTCACAATGAAAGTTGGTTGATGTGCATTGTGTTTCGAGTTCGAGAATAGTTATTCATTAAAATCCTAATAATTTTCTAGTCTACAATTCAGATTAACCTGAGAATTTCCCAAAGGCTAACGTTTGTCTCATTGATTTAAACCTCGTTTCCAAAAAGTTTCTCATTCGATTTTCTTAAAAATTTCATTTGTCATTTTATTACTTGTTTAACTTAATTTAATTTTCAGAATTTATCGTACAATATTAGGTCTTTAGGGATACGATAACCTTTTATATTATAACTGTAATTTTGTGCACTTGCAGGGATTTTTCTTGAGTAAAAATAGAGCTATCATGTTGCTTTTGCAAGTTTTCTAGAATTTGTTAAAATGATCGTCTTCAATGCAAAGAAGACGTACACAATGCATGGGTGTGTTCATGTTCAGCTGATTTGGGCGTATGAATCAGTTCCAAGATTTGGAGAGCTATATAGAAATCAAAAGAAAACAAACGAAGTTCCTTTTCTTTGTTGGATATACTGAACATTTTTATCATGGATATACTACATGATCGATTGGATGGAATCGCATGGGATCAAGTTGATGTATCACCACCAATGACCAAGAAAAAGAAAAGAAAACTTGTTGTTGAACAAGCAAATTTGGAAAAAGTTAACCTCATGAACCTGCAAAGAAGAAAAGTGAAAGAAATGAAACATGTGATGAAGGAACTTCAAAGAATGAAAGCAGTGGGAAAAGTTCATGGAAGGATTGAATGCTTCTCAAGTGAGTTACGGAAACTGTAAGGCTTCTATCTTCTATAATAGAAGGCTTATAAGCAAAAGTAAATACTTTGGATGAAAAAGTGAATTCTTTAAAATTAGAGTTTCGTGACAAGATTTCAAATCTAGAGAAGTCTATTGAGCATGTTAATACAACTATGGATCCAAGAGATGATGTAAATTCGAATGATCATAGCAAGCAACAAAGAAATGGTACGCACTTTCACTTTTACTTGGTGGTAATTTATTTTATATTTGGTGGTAGTTTTTTATATTTGGTGGCAATTTTTATATATTTGGTGATAATTTTTATATATTTGGTGATAATTTTTATATATTTGGTGACATTTTTATATCTGGTGGTAGTTTCTTTGTATCTGGTGGCAGTTTTTTACTTGCCAGACTTGTTTTCTTACCCCTGCAATTTTGTTTTATTTGGTGGCATATTTGTTATTATTTTTTTGTAGTTTTTTATATATTTGGTGGCATTTTCTTATTTAGTGATAGATTTATTTTTCTTATACCGTAGTTTTTTTCTACTTGGTGGAAGACTTATTGTTCTTACTAGTTTTATTACAATGTGTAGTGTTGGATAGCAAGGACGCGACCTAGATCACACGAGGATACTCCTATTTGATGTGTTATAAAGAAAAAGTATATACGAACTACCGAAAAGGAGAGAAGTTTCTCACGAAGAAGAATGATAACTAGCTGAATGATGTGAGAAAAAAACGCATGAGGAGGATATGAGAATCCCATGTAAAAAGAGTGGGTCAATCCCAGATCAAAAGAAATCAGATTTCTCGAAAGAAAAAGAAATTTTTCAAGTTAATAATGTGTCAGACGAAACTTTTTTTGTCCCCATTGTTTGGGAGTTGAACAAATTGTTTGGAACAACTTTAAATATCATGGTGAGTCACATAAAAGCTATGGATGAAAAAGAAGATTTAGGTAAACGTTAACCGAAATTGGCGAGGACCCAAAGAGGCCCTTTCTTAGGGAATTGTATTGTGAAGAGAGTTGTGAAAGGTGTAAACCCACCACCACCGCTACCTACACATGACGTGTTTGCCCCAGTGCATAAATTTATGCAAAGTGTAACCCCTTCAGCAACAACATACGACCCATTTGCCCCAGTGGAAGAGCATAAACTGCATAGATTAATGGAATTCATAGAACGTGATGAGTACATTATTCTTACATTATTAATCTCTTATTATTAAAATCATGTATTGATAACTTGCTGCTTATATAAAAATGAACCGTTTGGATCATGGAATTCATGAGTTGAATTCTACAAGATAATAATTACTCCAAGGGGTAAAGGACGTAAACCTGATTATGGCTAGTTGGCTGATACGGTACGTTATTATTTGGCAAATTTACTTAATGGCAGTTTTGTTTTACTTTATTGTAGTTTTGTTTTACTTGATGGAAGTTTTGTTGATGGCAGTTTTGTTTACTTGATAGCAATTTTGTTTTATTTGATGTCAGTTTTTTTAATTGATAGCAGTTTTGTTTACTTAAAGAAAGTTTTATTTTATTTGATAACAGATTTGTTTAGTCGGTGGCAGACTTGTTTTGTTTCACTTGATGGTAGATTTTTTTTTGTTTGATAGCAGTTTTATTTTAATTGGAGTAATTTGTTTTTGTATAACAACAACTATGTTCTGCGATGACTATGTTCTGCGATGACTATGTTCTGTAAGTGATCCATGCGCAATCAATCCCCATATCGGTCTTTATGTATTAATTTCTTAGACCATTGGTTATTGAATTCTTGGGTACATGACTACATCAAGTTCAATGAAGACCTTAAGACATATTTTACATCAAAATATTAAAGTTCAAACTTACATATGTTTTTCAAAAAGACATTAAGTTTTGTTTTGTTCTTACAGAAAATAAATACAACCATATAATATAAATATATATATATAACATTAAACTTAATTATCTTGTTCTTTGGTATTGTCGGAAACAACCAGAAAATCAACAACATCGAGATATGCATTTTCATCGAAAGAAGGTCCAGATTAATCCGAGATGAAGTTGGTTGCATTTTCTTTTCTTTTTTGTTTTTGTGATTCTTGATACATATCGTCCAAATTTTTTGTTGTACGAGAGGTACGAGACCAATGTCATTTCATGACACATCTGTAACAAACATTTTCATATTGCATGTTTTAGCGTACAACATATATGCGACCAACTTCATTTTCGTCGACTTTATTTTTTTTTCCAAATTTGAACTCATTGAGACGAAAACTCCTCATTTTCCTTGTCCATGTTCACCTCCTCGTCCGCGACCACGAGTACAACTATGGTCTCGGCCACGTCCATATCCTTGCCAATTATTGTAACTGGATGATGCAGCATTCACTTTTGGGAATGAAGATGATCCAGTGGGACGAGATTTTGATGGTTCATCATCACAAGCTCATTATTTTGTTCATCAACAAGGAGAACTTGCTTTAACTTCGAGTAACGAGTGTATCATTTTGCTCGATATTGTTGTTGTAGTATTACATTTTTAGGATGAAATGTTTGGAGAGTTTTTTCGATCATATCATAATCACTTACCTTTTCTTCACACAATATCATCTTAGAAATGATTCCAAACATCGTGGAATTGTATTCACCAACACTTTTGTAATCTTGAAATCGGAGATTTAACCACTCATGTTTTGCTTTTGGTAAGATCATATATTTCTGATGATCAAACATATCTTTAACTGATTTTCAAAGATCTACAAAATATTCTTTTGTGATATATTCATCTTTTAAACCATCGTGGATGTGGTGGCATAAAAATATCATGGCTTTTGTTTTTTTCTCATCGGATGTTGTTTTCGACTTATCGATGGTACCAAGAAGATCTTTTGCTTTTAAATGCCTTTTTGCAGATATTGTCCATGTAATGTAAGATTGAGTATCAATCTCATAATTTACGGCCGTGACTTGCAAGGCTGAGAATCTCTCTTGGCTTTAGCAGGAAAGGGAACTAAAAGGAAGTGTTTTGATCGAATCACACGATCAAAGATGAACCAAGGGAGTTTGAATCTCTCAAACTAACCTTTTCGTGGCTTCAATAGAAAGGAAGTGAATCACACACTTAGTGTGTAAAGAACAAGAACAAGATTCAAAGACAAGATTTTGAAGAAAATACTTTTTATTCAACATTTTATTTCAATGCGGGGTCTGCCTTAACAATGAGGTCGTGATGAGCTTATATAGTACTTCTAAACCTAAAGAGGAGTAAAGGAAATCGTACATTTAAAGTATATGGTCATTGGCCATTAATTTCTTGTTTGACAAACATGAAAAGTGTATATGCTTGTATCTTGAAATCTTAGGGGCGAATGTAAGCTATCTAGATACATCCTGGATGCTTTGGAAAGTCTTTAATATATGCCCAAGTTTCAAGGAATCGAGATGTTGTAGTCTGAATACATTAAGTGCACTTCGGTCCATATATGGCAAGTTTTGAAGAAGTGGGATCCGCCTGATCCTATGGTGGCTGGTGCATGGTAGGTTGATTTTAGGCTTCCTTAGGGTCTTAATAATCTCTCATGGACGCCATGTTTTGGTTTGCAAGTGATTAAACCAGTTGGTCATCTCACTTGCCATAAACGGCTCCAATCGGTTCATTTAAAGGCACAGATGAACCCACCTGGTCCAAGGCTTGTTTGAGCTCCTAAAAGTACCAAAAAATCTCCTGGTCACCAAAAAATGTTTGGAGACTTTCATATAAAAAAAGTTCCAAATTTGATAAATTTCGGCAACTCCAACTTGATGAATGGTGCATGACTTGATTTGATCTGGTTTAGGGTGAGCTTCATGTCGTTGTGTGTCCTTTTTGAGTCAGTATTATATGTCAGGTTTTTTCTTGGCTTGCCGATTCTTGGTTAGACTTGAATTCATAAAGATACATTCATGTATCCTTTTATGCGTATTTGGCCGCCTTTTTGTGCTCCTTGGGCCAGCCGAGCCGGCCAGTTGGCTAGGGGTTGGGCCGATGACCACATCATACCCTCCCCCTTCAGAAGGTTTTTCCCTCAAAACATTTTGGCTTGCACATAGAAAATTCAAGTTAATACCTTGATTCACTTGAGGATTTAGGCGATTACCTTGGTTTATGGCCCTCATATGGTTCAGGTGTGGCCATTGTGCATCTGGTGGTTGCTCCTTAATAATAAAGGAAGAAATATTCCTTTACATGGCAGCTGGTTGAGTTGATTGGCCTCCAAAGTGTTTGATTCGCCATGATCTCCTCTTGATTCTGAACATCGATTCCGTGTAGGAGGTGTCTCTTCTTGATCTTTGTTGAATCCTTGCTTTCTTAGACCTGTTTCAACAACCTTTGGCAAAAATAAATGCATTATGCTAGTACTGGACATTTCAAATTGAAGCTCCTTTTTTGCCTTAACATTTTTGAACTTAACATTTTTGGGTTTTACTTGTAAGCTTGTTATTAGTTGTCTAGTTGGACATGTCTTAGCAAAGTGTCCTCTTTCTTGACATCTATATCATATAATTTCATTTATTTTTTACGTTTTTAGAAGACTTACTTGGCCTTTCCTTACCGTGTAGTCCAAGCAATGGCTTTGATGGTTGCACGTGTGCTATGCCTTGAGGCTATCGAACTTGTTGGTCAATTTTGGGTTGCACCATCGGCTTAGTTACGTTTTGTCCTTCTAATGTATTTTAAAAAACTTTTTATACTCAGAGCAGTAGGCATGCTTGGGCTTATGAAAGAGCTGCGATTTTGGTGTACACATCTCACTCCTCATTTTTGTTGAGTACACAGGTTGTGTGGTGATGTTTCTGTGTTTTTGGTGCTTATTCACAAAGTCTCTATACATTCGTGCCTTTAGGTATCCACAATCAAAGACAGGTTGGTTGTAGAAGGTGCGTGCATTTTCCTTCAACCACCAATTGTAGGCCTCTCCAACGAGCATATCAATGACATATGAGAGCTTCTCTTCTTTAGGGATGTTGTTTGAACGCAGTCATTGTTTCATGTTGGTTTCCCATCAGAGGTATTCTTCTGGGTCCTTGTTATATTCTAAAAAGGTTAGAGATTTTGAACTGTAAATACATACCTTAGTGGTCCGATTCCTTGATCTATGTCCGATTCCTGGATCTATTTTGCGTAACAGAGATTGACACTCGGCTTGACACAACAAAGTGGCAAGGTGTAATTATATTTGGCAGCTTCTATCAGTGGAATAGTAGTTTGGTGGCTCATGTTCGAGTTCTTCAACTCCTGTTTCATTGTCAAAATCATATTTTGAACAGTGTTCATACCATGTCTCATCTCCATAGGCATCATCTACATCGAACAAGTGTTGGTGCCATTCATCACAATAATTGTCTTCAAAAAATTAGTAAAGACTTTCTTCCTCATAATACTCCATTTTAAACTTGTACCTTACACAAGGATAAAGAGATATTTAAGTCGAAAGACACAATTAAAAAACTACACTTGAGCGAATATTTGATATTAACACACAAGTAGTAGCAAAAGGAAATCAACAAAAGAAAATATTTTTATGGTTTTTTTTGGGTTTCTTTTGGCAACTAACTTAAAAAAAACTAAATAAAAATATTTATTTTTAGTTTTTCTATTTGAATTATAATTAGGACAAAAATAATAAGAATATTATATATATTCTTCTTTTTAAAAAAAAACTTAACTAACAACTAAATTGGAAAATAACAAAATGAATGATATTTATATTTTTGGGTTTTTCTCTTAATTGAACGAAATTAAACAAATATGAAATAAAATTTCTTTTTTTGGTTTTAGATTTAAATGAGAAGAACCAACAAAAAAAACAATGCAAATAAAGAATTAAGAACAAAACTTTTTTATTTGGTTTTTTCGATAAAATGTAAATAAGAAAATTCAAAACAAAAAACATAAAATATAAAGGATAAAGGTTGGATTAACACAATCTTAGATAGGAGCTTTTAGTTTTGATACCAAATGATGTATGATTGAGTATAAATCTCACAAGTGGTACAGCCGTGACTTGCAAGGCCGAAAATCTCTCTTGGCTTTACCGGGCAAGGGAACTAAAATGAAGGGATTTTGATCGAATAACAGGATCAAAGGTGAACCAGTTTGAATCTGTCAAACTAGCCTCGCCATGGCTTCAATAGAAAATAAATGAATCACACACTTAGTTTCTAAAGAACACGAACAAGATTCAAAGACAAGGCTTTGAAGAAAATATTTTTTATTCAACGTTTTATTTCAATGGGGGGGGGGGGTCTGCCTTAACAATGAGGTCGTGCTGAGCTTATAAAGTGCTCATATAAATGGTCCTAAACCTAAAAAAGAGAGAAGGAAATCATACATTTAAAGTATATGGCCGTTGGCTATTAATGTCTTGTTTGGCAAACATGGAAAGTGTATATGCTTGTATCTTGGAAGCTTAAGGGCAAATATAAGGTGTTTAGGTACATTCGGGATGCTTTGAAAAGTCTTTAACATGTGTTCAAATTTCAAGGAATAAAAATGTTGCAATCGGAACACATTAAATTCACTTCAGTCCATATATGACAAGTTTTAAAGAAGAGGGATCCGCCTGATCTTATGCTGACTGATGCATAGTAGGTTGATTTTGGGCTTCCTTAAGGTCTTAATCATCTCTCTTGAACGCCATGTTTTAGTTTGCAAGTGATTAAACTAGTTGGTCATCTCACTTGCCATAAATGGCTTCTATCGGTTCATTTGAAGGCATACATGGACCCGTCTGATCCAAGGCGTGTTTGGGATTTTAAAATTTTTTAATGTAACTCAAGTACCAAAAAGTCTCCTGATCGGCAAGAAATATTTGGATACTTTAATATAAGGGAAGTTCCAAATATGGTAAGTTTCGGCAACTCCAACTTGATGAATGGTGCATGAGTTGATCTGACCTGGTTTGGGGTAAACTTCATGTCGTTGCGTGTCCTCTGTGAGTCAATATTATAGGCCAAGTTTGGTCTTGGTTAGCCGATTTTTGGTTAGATTTGAATTCATGAAGATACACTCATATATCCTTTTCCGTGTATTTGACCGCCTTTGTGTTCCTTGGAACGGTCAGGCCGGTCAGTTGGCCAAAAGTTGGGCCGATGACTACGTCACCATGTTATGTAAGTTTTTCGAGACGACAACAGTCTCGAATTTTGTAAATTTGACATTATAACTATACACATAATAGAACAATATGTTAAACATAAGTTTTGTAAAAAAAAAATTACAATCATTTTTTGATAAATAATTGTGGTAAAATTTTGGGTATAAATTTTAATTTTATAAATTCATATGATCAGTTTTACAAAAATTTAGACATAATAATGACATAAATTAAAATAGTTTTTATAATTATCTATGATAAAATTTTAAAACATTATTAGATATAATAACGAATAAATTAAAATAATTTTACTAGGCATCACTTTCTATATGAGTGAGTAGACAATGATTTCCATAATTTTTCTTATAACTTTTCTTAGGAGGTATATATGGTCTTCCATATATTCTTTCTAGAAGGCAGACCATTAATATATTTTTCTAAAGGACAGAGTATTTCACAAATTTTTAGGAAACATGATTTTCTATATTATATATGAATATATTAATAAAATAAAAACTTATTTTGTTTCAAAGTTTTATGTAGATAGTACAAGTAATCGTGATGATAATTATATTAAATAAATGATTTTTTTACCTTTTTATTATATGTATTATAAAAAAAAGAGATGATGTAATTAAATTTTTACAATAGCAATACATGTGTATATATAGAGTAAACTAACCCGTGGTAGGTGGTGAAATGGATAATCATCCATTTGCAACATAAATGACTTATTGCAGTTTTATTGTTTACATTTATAGGCATTAAATTTTTGTAATGTGACAACTTTGTATATTAGCTATGTACTTCCGAGCTTGTTTACATTTATAGCTTATACATAACACTTGACAAAAAAAATTCTAATATTTATGTTGTTAAAATTTGTAATGTTATTTTCGTAAATAATATAGTACTTACGTAATATGATGTAAAATTTGTTTTAAGATGTTTGATTATATGATACATCAACGTAAAAATAATTTAAAGTTAATGTTTGTTTAAATGATTTTTAATTAATGTATTATGGGTTTTTTGGTATACGTGTTGATTTGAATCTTTTGTTATATCAAAATATCAAGAGGAGACGTACTTATGTTTTGCAATCATGTTTTCTATTTTATTTTTGACAGTATGTTTTGCAATAATGGTAAGGACGATTAAAGGACTTTTATTGCAGATTTTTTTTACATTTATAGGTATTCAATTTGTGTAATATGACAACTTTGTACTTCGGGGTTTGTTTACATTTATGGCTTATACATAACATTTGACCAAAAAATCGTCTAACACTTACGCAGCCATTTAATTTAAGGACTCAAAAACCTAATCAGTCGGAGAAAGCAATTCGATGGCGAAACTTAAGGTTGCTGGGACATGGGGAGGCATTATAGAGGTGGAACTCGAGAGCTGGACTCTACACATGTTGAGAGACGAAATCGCTACGCGATCGGGCCTGAATCCTGAATCAATCAAACTAATTTGCGCCGGAAAAATTCTCAAAGACGACGGCGATGCTACTCAGACGCTTACGCAATTGGGTATTAAGGAAAACTCGAAGATCCTCTCTAGTCGTAGTTCAGGACCTGAAGAAGGCAAGTCTATTATGGCTGAGGATGAAAGGTCAAGACGTCTCTCCCGTGTCAAGTGAGTATAATTTCTCCAATTGATTAGTGTGTAATTGCTTGCAAGTACCAATTTTGCGAGTTCCATCGCGACTATTTTCTGATCAGAGTATAAACTAAATTTGGCGCCTCTTCTGTTCAAGACTTCAAGGCTTACTTTTTTCATCCTAAATAGTTTTTACGCAAAAATGCTTCTGTGTTATGTCTGAAATTATAGATTATGATTGGTGACTGTGTATATATATGAATGCTGTAGAGCTGCAGCTACAGCTTTGTCCAAGAGACACGCTGATGGTTCGTTGCCAATCCAAGACTATAACATAGAGTTGGAAGATCAGGGAGGTCATAAAGTAAACTTTGGAACAGAGACTGATCAGAGGTATTGCTTAATTAGGTTGATACTTGTAACTGCTACCCGAACTGCCATGCTAATGTAATCCGATTTCTTATTTTGTTGTATTCCACAGTGCAGCAATGATGGGTCTTATGTTACATACTAAGGGAAAAAGTCTAATACAAACGGAAATGTATTCAGATGCGGTAGAAGTTCTTGCCATGGCAGAGGTTAGTTGCTATTGCTGGGAATCAACTTGTTCTTTCCATACTGTATATCGTTTTTATTTGCAAGTACATTTTTATGGTGCAGTGGTTCTGAAACAGCTTCCTTAATATATTTTTCATAGGAATCATTCTTGCTCTGTGATCCCAAGATTCTCGAGGTCTTTTCTCTTTCCTTTGAATTAATTTCATTATTTTGCTTTTTGATTTGCCTCAATGGGTATTATTTGTTCTCCCCTTTGTCTAGTTTCTATTTCTAGCAAATGATTTCAATATTATTCCTCTTACGTAACTTCGACATTACTGTAATATATTCTTACACTTTCAGTTTGTTGACAACATCCCTATAATGGAAATCGATATTGTGTGGTGCTATTTCTTGCTCCGGGACATCAAATGCCTTTCAGATGCTGGCTTTCGCCTTGAAAAAGCAAGGAAAGGCCTCGAACGTGCTCATGGGAAGGACCTCTCTCGTGTGAGACTCCTTCAGGCAGGTCAAAGTCCAGAATTGGCATTGTGAGTTCAGTTTCATAAATTTAGTGTATTCTACAGATAGAACATTTTTGTTAATTTTTTTTCTGCTGGCTAGATATGTGAGACTAGAGTTGCTAGAAGGTGTAGTGGCATATCACACTGGTCAATATGATAAAGCCTTGAATTCACTGAAGTCTGCCCACTCAAAATTGATGCAGGTCAGTGAGTTATACTGTAATAACTTCACTATTACTGGTATTCAATTGTTTCAGATTTAATGTTGCTGAGCATTGTGATGCAGCTACGAATCCCAGATGAAACACTGTCCTTAGTTATGAGTATGGGCTTCCGGGAGAAGGATGCTAAGAGAGCGTTGCGACTGAACAATCAGGATATTGCGAGTTCTGTTGATTTTCTCATTGAAGAGAGGACAAAAAGAGCTCAAAAGCGGAAGGATGATCTCCAGAGACAAAAAGAAATACTGTATGTTTTTATTACCGAAATTATATTAGTTATGATCTTAACTCTACTACTGTAGTGACTTTATGATCCTGTAATAAGCAAACTAGAGCTGATATTTCAGTGAGCAGAAAAAGTTTGGAGTGACTCCCATGAAGAAAGCTGTCGATATGCAGATGCTTGACAGGCTCGTCTCTATTGGGTAAGCAACACACTGAATGTAGATCTACTGTTGTTGTCGTCTGCTAATTAAATTCTTTCCAAACTCATGGAAGAAAAATTATGAAAAGGTGAACAAGGAAAAGGAAACAAAAAAAATTCTGCGAAATGCTTACATTTCCGGATATACCATGAGCTTTTGGATGTTATTCGAAAGCCCTCAAGCTCCCTTTAGATTAACAAGATTTTCTAGCTTAAGTGCCTTATTCGGATATCTGGATTCATATTGTTTTGAGCATTCGGTATGCTTACCTTTCCAGATATGCAAGGGATCTTGCTGCTGAATCCCTCCGGAGAAATGAGAACGATTTTCAGAAAGCCCTTGATGCACTTACGAACCCAGAAGTTAATTCAAATATACAGATTTACATTGAATCGAAGAAAAGAAAACGACGAGAACAACTAGTAGGCATAACAGTGGACGAACTTGTTTCTATGGGCTTTGTACGAGAGAGAGGTAACTTTCTCATATTTTTGCTTCTTCAATTGCATATTTTGTTAAATTCCATGGTAGAGAATTTGACCATATGCTATAACATCTCACCTTTTTTCTGTAGCAATATCTGCTTTGGAGGCGGGTGGCAGCCGAGAAGATATAATCCAACGGCTACTATCTTTACCAGTAGCAAACCCGGGAATTGCCCCTGTTTCAGGTTCTAATTTCACAGGAAATGGCTGTGCAGCAAGCAGCAGCAACAATGAAACTAATCGTGGAGCAGAGCAGGACTCTGAGATGAAAGATGACAAAACGGAGGAGATTGCAAACCGAGGAAGCACGTCTAGTGAAACCGATGGTGGCGAAGAGCGGGACTTTGAGATAGAAGATGAAATTGCAGATGAAATTTCAAAGGTCGATGCTTTATCGGCTTACGATATCAATCTTGACAGGGAAATTGAAGCTATAAATGAGTACCTGGGCATGTTAGATGCATCCCAGGAATCTGGTTGAAGAAGAAGTTATGATACCGAAAGTTGTAGATAAATGAATAATACTCACCGGAGTTATTGCAGGGGCAATCGGGGTTGGTATGATACTTTACTTTAATTACTATTATATTGTAATTACTAATTTATATTTTAGTTACTTTAATTAGTGTGTTTAATTAGTGTTATGTTGATGTGTAAAACATTTTAAAACAAAATATAATTTAGTATATTATTTATGAAAATGATTAAATAAATATTTAATAATATATAAGTTAATATTTTGATATAAAATATAATATAAAATAAATTAAAGATTAAAAAAATTAGTTAAAAATATAAAAAATTTGTCTAATTAATATTTATAATATATAAAATTTCTTATGTATTTAACAATATTATGTAGAGATAATTTTAAATTTATTTGTTTAGTATAATTTTATTATCTATTTTATTTGTATAATCAATAGTAAAAAATTTAAAAAAATTATTTTAATAAAAAATTAATTATATATGTATCTAATTTATATTTATTAAATAAACAATTAATTATAATTTATAAATATTTTTTCTTATACAAGATATAAGTCTAAATCTAGTTTAGAAATTGAGTTAATGGTATATAACCATTATCTAGTAGCTCTTTGGATAGAATTTTATCATATGTTTGAGATGATTATATGAATTTAAAGCAAATTTTTGTGAAAACATGTATTTTATTTTTCAAATACATTTTAAATTAAGCGTAACTTCCACTACGTTTTTTTTACCATTTAGTATTATGTAATCACTATATTTTTTAAAAAATATCTTATTAAAAAAAATAACTAAAACATTTTTATTGAAAAAATATAAAAAATAAGAACGTGAAACACATAAATTTTATTAATTTTGTAATTTATTTAGGTAATTTTCAGAATAGATAAAATATTTTAAACTACCACAAAAAATCTTCCAAAAATATCATAATAGTTTTAATTTTTCAAAAATACTATTAAATATTTTTTTTCAAAAATACTACAAACAATAGAAAATGATTTCAAGTGCTTATAATTAAATATTTAAAATTGAGTTTACTATTCTGGATTTATGATGTAATTTTTAGGGTTTAGAGTTTTTATGGTTTAGGATTTAATTTTAGGCTTTAGAATTCTATGGTTTAGGATTTAATTTTAGGGTTTAGGTATAGTTTTTAAAGTTTAAAGTATATTTATTTTGTGTATTTTTGAAAGAAATTTTTTTTCATAGTATTTTTGGAAAAATAAATTTATTAATGGTATTTTTGAAATAGTTTGTTATGGTATTTTTTTAGAATTGCCCTCCAAAATAATTTGTTTTAGTTTTTTTTTGTTTAAATATATTATTATTAGTTTTTCTTTAAACATACTATCATATGAAAACCGACTAAATGAATTTTTCAAAGAGGAAAATCGATTCCTAAATTTGGATAAAAAGATATATAAGGAATCGATTTTAATTCTATATAATGAGGATTATTATATATTTGGGTCACGTCCTTATAATTCAAATCGATGATGAAAAATATCATAATAGAATATTTTAATTCTGTTGTAATTTATTTGGGTAAACGTTTCAAATATTAATTTATAATATTTTTATAGTAAAAGAAATTAGATTATGGTATTTTTGGAACAAAATTTAAAGTATTGTATTAAGTGTATTTCTCATTTATTTTATAGTAATACCATAAAATAGCATTTTAAGTTTATATTTCAAATGTAGCACATTAAAAATAAAATTCCTAAAATAATATAAATTATTATGTAAAAATAATTATTTATTTTAAATAAAGTATATATAAAATTAAAATATAATATTTAAATTTATTTTTTTTTAATTTAAAGTTAAGATTTTTAATTATTTGAATATTTAATTTATGATATTGTTGGAATTTTAAATGATTATTGATATATTTGTAACAAAAACTTAAAATAGTGACCCTTTAGATAATTGCCTTTTATTTTAGCATAAATAATCTTTTTAAACATGATGTATGTTATTTTTGAAAAAAATAGTGATAACATCTAAATAAAAAATTACAATATGAACTTTAAGGTATCTTCTAAAACTAATTGTATAATTTACACATGTTAGAGACTTAGAGGACAAGTGTTGACAAGTGAATTAATAACGCTTTCATACCAATTGTACTTACAGGCTAAAACAGTTTTTTCTTTTTGTATGAAGGTTAATTTTAATATTTTTTTTAAATTTTTGATCGAAAGTTACAAATACAAACAAAGAACATATTATAAGAACGCGATTTATACAATTTGTTCAATTGAATAATTGTGAATAAAATTATATAAAATAAAATGTAAAATACCGATACAAGAATTTTGCAAAGATTGGATTTGCAGAGCTGAGATACTATTTTCTTAATTTTGAAAACGCCTCGTAGTGTGATGGTTGCATGGCGTTCCGAATCTCCGAATACAACTGCAACTATTCTGTTTTGGATAATCCAAGAACAGAATCCAACGAACGCTTTTTTATGTTGCACTTTCAGACTCAACATATGAATGATTTTTATATGTATTTTTTACATTTTTATAATGAGAAAACCAAAAGTTTTTTTTCCTTTCTTTTTCATCCTTATTTTTCATCCTTATTTTCCATCATTTACTTAATGCTCACTATATGAACTTATAAAGAGGTTACTATATTTTCAATGAGAATTGATTATGCACTAAAAATCATTATGATTTTTATGTTACAAAATAATAAACCAAATTAATTTGGTTGTAACTTGTAACTTAACTCAATAAAAGAGATGTTGAATTTGACTTAGTCAACAAATAATAAATGAAGTTTGAACCAAACCACAATAAAAATTGTACCGACTATTGGTTCATTTGCTAAATTCCGAAAACTCGAAATTCGAGTTCGGTCATCTCCTTCCACTAATATACCAAAGTATATCCAAAATTTTGAGTTTTGTTATTGATTCTCCGTTTGATGTACAAGAGAGATTTTACCTCTAACTTGTAATGTATGATAAATTATATTTGTTCATTTTATATTTATCAAGGAACCTAGTTTAGATACTTATTTCTCATTCAAACGAACTCTGTTTTTAACGTTTTCGTTAGAAAACTCACCGAAAAGTGATCAACAACCAATTCCGTAAAACCGAGTTAGAACACATAGGAAGATATAGAAATACACAAAAAGAAATAGAAGAGAAAAACTATTAGAAGATTTTTGGAGTTGGGTTTGCACCATTTGGGAGTCCGAGATAAGTGGGGCACACGCTGAGAAGTGAGGTCGAACGCGAGATTCTTCGATCTCAAGAAAAAAGTATAAACAGATCCAGTTCGAGTTCGATGAATGACGTCACTAAGAATGGGATAAGCGAGTTGAGCTGGTGAGAGATTTGCGTAGATCATGTGAAGTGAAGAACATGAAGATCTCGTAGTAGTTGAGGAGGATCGAATTAAATAGCGTAGGAGGACGATCTATTTTTAGACATTAAACAAGATCTGAATATCTTTGGATTACAACTCCTTACATATCAATTTTCAATTTCATAAGTACATTTACATCTTCTAATTTTCTTCAAACGTTGTGTAAAGGCACGTACACGAGATTCAAATCCACGAAAGTTCTCCATTAACAAACAAATTTTGAGTGTGGGATTAGTTGTCCAATTTTAGCGGTGTATGTGGGAAAGACAACGTTTACTCTCTAACTCAAGAGTTTTAGCTCAGATCGAATAGAAAAGATGGATTTACAAACTCCTATCACAGCAGTATCGAACACGTGGACCTCGCCCCAGATGGGGCAAAGCTCGATCAGTCAACCCTACACTCCAGGATTGATACAACACACTTCGATCCAGACGAGGTGGTCATGATGATGACCTCTCAAGTGCCTTTGCGACAACCTGAAACAATCTCCGCACCAACAATCCCTGCGAACCCCACTATCCTATCGGGAGCCATGATCTAGATCCGATTAGAGCCCGCACGTGCGAATCGACATCAAATGCGAACTACTCCGCTGTAGAAAAATCGATTCTCCTATCCTGTTCCGACGAGATCAACTAGATCAAAAAGGATGATCATTTCTCTAATCAATTTCAACTCGACACATGATACAGCGACACACACTTTGATGTTTTGAATTGATCGGCAAGAGCAGAAGTACAAGCGACTAATTGAACGAACACTTCTCTTAAATAGAGGAGCGGTGAGTTCGCATGTCACTCCGCTGTTCCCAGCGGACCAGAACCTGGGTTTCCAACGCGACCCAACATAGTTTTTAATATAAATGAAATAGAAGTCACTGTAGACATGCGAGTTGATACAATGAACTATTGCACCCCCGAGGCTCAAGAAAACAATGAGCCAAAAACCGATTGGAGAATACCAGTTATACAATACACAAAATGGGACAGTACCACCCAACTCGTGGGAATCCCTTAAACTTAAGGCCATAAGCGTCAAGTATTGTATCATTCAACAATGAATTATATAAATGTAGCATATCCAAACCATACTTTAAAGGTGTCTATGGAAACAAAGCTCTCCATCTAATGACCACAGTCCACGAAGGCTCTTGCAGAATCATTACGGAGGAAGAGCCATTGCCATTCGTATCAAAAGACAAGCATATTTCTGGGCAATGATTACCGCGTATTGCGAGTCCTATTCTGCAAGACGCGAGAAATGTCAATGAGATGCACTGATAATCCATCAGCCCACCGAAGAACTCTGTTCAGTCTCGATAACATATCAATTTATGAGGTGGTACATGTAAGAATATTTATATTCTTATATGTGACCTATGTGTCTTTAGATTTAATTATAATAATCAAGTTCATATTAATGTTATAATTCTAATATAAAAGACGATACCGTGATGAATCGGTTTCGATTAATGATATTAGAATTTGAGTGTATTGATAACCCTCCTCCCTTGTCTATCATATTTAATAAGTGTAATTTTCTCTAATGTTATATATATTGCATTAATAGTTAATAATGAATATTTATTAACTACAAATAAATAAGAAAATGTTTTATATATATATATAATGATTTAATGGAAGTTAATGAAAGTGGTTATGAAGTGGTTATGAAGTGGTTATTAACCATCACAACTCTAGAGAGAGACACACGACCATAAGGGGAGAGTGAGTGTTTTTCTTCTCTAAAAAGTGAGTTAAAACTTCATTAAAAAAATAGAAGAATAAGAGAAAAAACAAATCATCAATTCCTTATTCATCAAAGGAATAATTAAAGAAGATCAAAGGGAGGAGAAGATCAAATCAATTTAATTGCTTATGGATCAAGGTTAGTATTTTTCTTCTTCTAAAAGAAAAGTTTAAGGTTGAATTAAATCAAATTTAGAGATTCTTGGGATTAGATTTCATAATCGAAATCATTAAAAAATAAATTAACAATTGGTATCAGAGCAAACTAGATTTGTTTTAATTTACCATAAAATTAGTGATTGATTTTCATGATGAAAATAGTGTGGATTAAGTCTTGGTGTTAAGCCGATTGCCTTAGTATTTTGTAACTATCATTTAATATTCATAAAAAAAAATATTGAATGATATCTCGAAATGAAGAATGGAAACTCAAATGGGTAGTAATACTAAGAAACCTAATTATAATCATCTTTAAGAGAATTAATGATCAGTTACAAGACATTGATGAAATTATTTTTTGATCAAAATAATAAATGGTAGAGAACAAATTAAAGTGCATGAAACGGGCGTGAAAGTTTTGGCATACTAAAAGTTTTTTATCTATTTATTTAATAATTTTAAATGGTTTGTTGTTTGCATTAATTCATGATCATAAAGGCAAATAAATTTTTTTTTATTAATTAAATAGGTGTATATTATGAAAACTGATTTTTTCTTATGAGTCATAATAAATGACATTCATTGATTAAGATAAAATCATAAAGTATGTGGAGTACAAAAAAAAAATAAATAGAATATATATATATATATATATTTGATTAAATAAATTTGCTTATGTATATAAAAAAACATATATATATATATATATATATATATATATATATAAGTGTACAATAAAGTTTTCGCTGGTTTAATAGATATGGTTAATTGTATTTTGAAATGTTAATACAATATAAATATACTTTATCTATTAAAATTTTAATGTTTATATTTTATATGACATGTTAGTCACCAAAGTGGCCTTGTTATAATAGATATAAATATTAAAATAGTAAAGTTTATCAATTGATCATGATTAAAGTGATGTTATAAATGACATTAAAGTTTTTAATTGATCAATTGTTTTAATATCTATATTTTAAGAGATTACCCAAAGGTAGATCATATGATATAGTTATTAATATGAAAAGAATTAATCATTTCACTATAGCCGATATTATGTATATCCAAAGGTATCATAATTATTTGATTTTATGTGATATGATTAATTGTTAAAGAATAAATTTAACATCGCTAAGAGTGTTTGTATTTAAAGTATTACCCAAAGGTTACTTGAATACATGTTTTATAAGTTTATGATTAGGTCTTTGAATTTATAATAAAGTCTTAAAGTAATAATGAATAAGTATGTATAAATGTTTTGCAGCTTCATCAAATTTGTATGCATCCGCTAATTCTATCGTAAAATTTAATGGGCTCAATTATGGAGAGTGGTCAGAACATATCCGGTTCACACTGGGTATTATGGCACTCGATCTTGCAATCCTAACGGATGAGGAACCCTCAGCCATTACATATGATAGCTCCCAAACTGAAAAGACTCGGTATGAGACTTGGGAGCGATCTAACAGGCTGAGTTTGAACCTTATGAGGATGACGATGGCGGAAAGTATTAAGCCATCCATGCCTAAGACAGAGAAAGCAAGGGAATTCATACAGAAAATTAAGGAGTGTTCACAATCGGATTTGGCTGATAAGTCGATTGTAGGAAGTCTAATGAGTGAGCTAACTACAAAAAAGTTTGACTGGTCTCAACCAATCCATGATCATGTCACGCACATGTCTAACTTGGCAGCAAAGTTAACATCCATGGGAATGGAGGTTCATGAACAGTTTTTGGTCCAATTCATTATGAACTCCCTACCTTTTGAATTTAGCCAATTCTAGGTGAACTACAACACCATTAAAGATAAATGGAATTTTAAAGAACTAAAGGCTATGTTGGTTCAAGAGGAAGGGAGATTAAAGAAAATGAAGGACCAAGTTGCGAATCTCGTAGGTCTTGGAAGTTCTAGCAGTTATAAAGCAAAACCGAGTAAAAAGGACAAAAGGAAGGATAAAGCTTTTGTGAAAGGACCTGAAAGCAAAATCCATAAAGAGATGAAATGTTTCTTTTGCAAGAAAACGGGACATTTCAAGAAAGATTGTCTAAAACGAAAGGCCTGGTTCGACAAGAAAGGTAAACATCATAGTTTTGTTTGCTCTGAATTGAACCTTATAGAAGTGCCTAATAATACTTGGTGGTTAGATTCTGGTGCTACTACTCATGTGTCTCATATTAAACAGGGATTCAGTTTGATCCAGCCCATAAGAGGAACTGAACAATACTTGTTCATGGGGAACAGGATGAAGGCACGAATTGAAGGCATTGGGACTTATAGATTGATTTTAGACACTCGATGTCATGTAGATCTTGAAGGATGTCTCTATGTACCTGAATGTGCTAGAAATCTTGTTTCCGTTAGTAGACTGGATAATTTAGGATTTGTTTTTAAGATTGGACATGGTGTTTTCTCTTTGTACCGAAATGATTACTTTTATGGTAGTGGTACTTTGTTTGATTCACTTTATAAATTCAATCTTGATGCAAAATTTTCCGAATCCCTATTTAATATTAAAAGTCGAGGCATTAAATGTAATGCATCAAATGAAAATTCTGCTTTATTGTGGCATCAAAGATTAGGTCATATTTCCAAAGAAAGAATTATGAGGTTGGTAAAGAATGAAATTCTTCCTGCATTAGATTTTGGTGATCTAAATGTATGTGTAGACTGCATTAAAGGAAAGCAGACTAAACATATAACAAAGAAATCAGCCACAAGAAGCACTCAGCTTATTGAGTTAATACATACCGATATTTGTGGCCCTTTAGATGCTCCTTTTTGGAGTGGTGAAAAATACTTCATCACCTTCATCGATGATTACTCACGTTATGGATATACATATCTACTGCATGAAAAGTCCAAATCTGTGAATGTCCTAGAGGTGTTCATTGACGAGGTGGAAAGGCAGTTAGATAAAAAGGTAAAAGTTGTGAGATCTGATAGAGGTGGTGAGTTTTATGGAAAATTCAATGAAAATGGACAATGTCCAGGTCCATTTGCAAAGTTACTTGAAAGTAAAGGTATTTGTGCACAATATACAATGCCTAGTACTCCTTAGCAGAATGGTGTAGCTGAGAGGCGGAATCGTACTTTAATGGATATGGTTAGGAGCATGTTAAGTAATTGCTCTTTACCCTCTTCGTTGTGGGTATATGCATTAAAAACTGCAACGTACTTGCTGAACCGGGTTCCTAGCAAGGCTGTTCCTAAGACCCCTTATGAACTATGGACGGGAAGGAAACCTAGTTTAAGACATCTACGTGTTTGGGGTTGTCCAGCAGAAGTAAGGTTGTATAACCCACATGAAAAGAAACTTGATTTTAGGACTATCAGTGGATTTTTCATTGGTTATCCTGAAAAATCAAAGGGGTATATATTTTATTGTCCTAACCATAGTACGAGAATAGTGGAGACCGGTAATGCTAGGTTCATTGAAAATGGTGAAACTAGTGGGAGAGGTGAACCACGAAAAGTGGACATTCAGGAAGTCCATGTTGATGTTCCTTCACCTATCGTTGCACCTGAGGTTGTTGTTCCTATTGTTCCATCACAGTTAAATGACGCAATAGAACAACATAATGATGTGTCAACCCCACTAGTAGAAAATACAATTAATGAACTAGTTACAATTCAAGAAGAGAATAGTATACCACAAGAACCATTAAGGCGATCTGGAAGAGAAAGAAGATCTGCTATTTCAAATGACTATGTGGTTTATGCTATTGAAAGTGAATGTGACTTAAGCATTGATGAAGATCCGTGCTCATTTCAAAAAGCCATGAAAAGTGACAATTCTGAAAAATGGTTAATTGCCTCGAAAGAAGAAATAAAATCTATGGGTGATAACAATGTATGGGACTTAGTAGAGTTGCCTAATGGTTTCAAAACCATTGGTTCTAAATGGGTCTTTAAGACCAAACGTGACTCTAAAGGTAACATTGAAAGATACAAGGCTCGTCTTGTTGCTAAAGGTTTCACCCAAAAAGATGGTATTGACTATAAAGAGACCTTCTCTCCGGTTTCAAAGAAGGATTCTCTAAGAATTGTTTTGGCTTTGGTGGCTCATTATGATCTAGAGCTTCACCAGATGGATGTGAAAACCGCCTTTCTAAATGGAGAGCTTGAGGAAGAAGTATATATGGACCAACCTGAAGGTTTCGTGGTCACAGGAAAAGAACATATGGTATGTAAGCTGAGAAAGTCGATATATGGACTAAAACAAGCTTCTAGACAATGGTATTTAAAGTTTAATGATATCATCTTGTCATACGGTTTTGTAGAAGTCATCGTTGATCGATGTATCTACATTAAAGTTAGTGGGAGCAAGTTTGTGGTTTTAGTCTTATATGTTGATGATATTTTGCTTGCTGCAAACGACATGGGCATGTTACATGATATAAAGAAGTATCTCTCTAAGAAATTTGAAATGAAAGATATGGGTGAGGAATCATATGTGATCGGAATAGAAATATTTCGAGATAGAGCACAAGGATTGTTAAGATTGTCTCAAAAAGGATATATCAATAAGATTTTAGAGAGATATAAAATGGACAAATGCTCTGCAGGGATAGCTCCAATTCAGAAAGGGGACAAATTCAGTAAAATGCAATGTCCTAAAAATGAATTAGAGCGTAAGGAAATGGAAAGAATTCCATATGCATCAGTGGTTGGGAGTTTGAACTATGTTCAAACATGTACTCGGCCAGATATCAACTTTGCGGTTGGTATGTTGGGTCGATATCAAAGTAATCCCGGAATGGACCATTGGAGAGCTGCAAAGAAGGTTCTCAGGTACTTGCAAGGCACCAAAGAGCACATGCTTACATACAAGAAATCTGATCACCTTGAGGTCATCGGATATTCAGATTCAGATTATGCCGGATGCGTTGACAGTAGAAAATCGACGTTTGGCTATTTGTTCCTATTAGCTGGGGGAGCAATATCATGGAAAAGTGGAAAACAGTCCGTCATTGCTACTTCCACTATGGAGGCCGAATTTGTGGCATGCTTTGAGGCCACAATTCACGCATTGTGGTTGCGGAACTTTATCTCGGGACTTCGTATTGTCGACACTATAGCGAGGCCGCTGAGAATTTATTGTGATAATTCCGTAGCTGTCTTCTTTTCAAAGAATGACAAGTACTCTAAAGGTGCTAAGCACATGGAGTTAAAGTACTTAGCTGTCAAAGAAGAAGTACAGAAACATAGAGTGTCATTTGAACATATAAGAATAGATATGATGGTAGCGGATCCGTTAACTAAGGGACTACCACCCAAAATATTTATTGGTCATGTAGAGCGTATGGGTATTATAAACAAAGCCTTGCTATTATGATTATGATATGTTCATTATATGTATGACACTATGAATTCAATTTAAGTTATGTTTCTGGTTTTAATAGATATGTTATCATTAAAGTATGTGTATACATTTATGGTTCTTAGATAACATGTGATTAAATTGAGAATTAAGGTTATTCTCGATATAAAGAAACTATATATGAAGTTGAGATTGTTTTGTGATACATGGAAGGGATTATGTCGTCTAATGATGTGTGACCGCCATGATCCGATCAATTCTAATTTTATTATGATAGTTGAAATTGAAATGAACTTGATATAAAGTGCACATTAAGGTTGTTGAATCATCAAGTCGACACAAGGTCAAGTGGGAGAATGTAAGAATATTTATATTCTTATATGTGACCTATGTGTCTTTAGATTTAATTATAATAATCAAGTTCATATTAATGTTATAATTCTAATATAAAAGACGATACCGTGATGAATCGGTTTCGATTAATGATATTAGAATTTGGGTGTATTGATAACCCTCCTCCCTTGTCTATCATATTTAATAAGTGTAATTTTCTCTAATGTTATATATATTGCATTAATAGTTAATAATGAATATTTATTAACTACAAATAAATAAGAAAATGTTATATATATAATGATTTAATGGAAGTTAATGAAAGTGGTTATGAAGTGGTTATGAAGTGGTTATTAACCATCACAACTCTAGAGAGAGAGAGAGACACGACCATAAGGGGAGAGGGAGTGTTTTTCTTCTCTAAAAAGTGAGTTAAAACTTCATTAAAAAAATAGAAGAATAAGAGAAAAAACAAATCATCAATTCCTTATTCATCAAAGAAATAATTAAAGAAGATCAAAGGGAGGAGAAGATCAAATCAATCTAATTGCTTATGGATCAAGGTTAGTATTTTTCTTCTTCTAAAAGAAAAGTTTAAGGTTGAATTAAATCAAATTTAGAGATTCTTGGGATTAGATTTCATAATCGAAATCATTAAAAAATAAATTAACAGTACATGGATATAATAGGTCCACTCTATGAGTCGGACGGAACTAAAAGAATAAAATTCATATTAGTTCTAACTGACCACTTCACAAAATGGATATAAGCTGAATGTTATCAGCTAATAACCCGGATATAAGTCAAAAACTATGTATCGCAAAACATAATACGCTACCACATGTTATCCTACGAAATCGTCACTCACAACATATCCTAGTTCATTTTGAAAAAAACTTTAAAAATTTTGGCGAAACATTGAAAATCCGTTTTAACCAAGTCGACCTCCCTTCTATATTCAAGGAAATGGACAAGCTGAAGCAGATAATAAGTCAATATTGATGAAGCTCCAAAACGTCGAGATGCCAAAAAAGGGAATTGGTACGATGAACTCTCTAGAGTACTTTGGGCCTGCCATACCACTCCCCCGAAAGTGACTAACAAAACACCATTTTCCTTGACATACATAATGGAAGTGATAGTTGCCACCAAGACATCAGTTCCAAGCCTTCGAAGGACTATATGTCTAACAAACGAGGAGCTAAAAACCAAGCGAGTGTCCACCTCTATAATTGCAAGGTCAAACGACGCAGATTTACCGAGGGTGCTATAGTTCTACGAAAAGTATAGGATAACACGTGATGGGGTCTTAAGTTTTAATCCTGATTACAACTCCTAGTGCAGAGCAAATCGAGTAGTAGTTGGGTATTGAATTCTCAGGAAAGAAAGAATAACACAATAGGAATATATAAAATACTTAAATCTAGATTGATACTGATTGGTTTTTTAAAGGTTGTCTAAAAATCTAATTGCAGAGAAAGTTAATACGAGTTAATTCGATATATAAGAAATATGGACAGTGGGCAAGACATTTGATTCGAGGTAATTTTCCTTTGACTAACGATTCTACAGGTTTGATTAGATAGATCCTTAAGACTTAGAACACTATCTAGTAGACTGATCCACTCTCATGGTAACAACCTATTCACAGCCTATAGACTACAAGTCTTTTGCACAATAATCTATCGCCTAGTGATCATTGGGTTCTAGTCTAATCATGTCCACCTATCGCCTTAGACATCAACTCTCGTTGCCTAAGATGCAATAAGGATGTTTAGGCCTACCTACACATTCTGTCTACACTTCTCAGGAGTAGAACATCATCGATCTAAGCATTGATTAGCTACTTCAATCTCCAACATTAAGCACAACCTAAACATCATGTATTTGTCATCTAATCTACCTAAACAACCCTAAGTCAATATTAGATTCCCCTAATCTACCTTACCCACAATCCATACAGAAAAACACTCAAACATATTCAAGAAAACAGTAAACATGAAGAAGTAAAAGCAAAGAAACATAAGATATGAGATAAGGTAGAGAAATTCTTCACTAGAAACCAAGAGTGCAAGAACAAAGGTTGAAACCAATCTCTCCTCTCTCTAAAAACGTCCAAAGCAAAAAACTATAAGAAATTTGAATAAAATTTAGGTAAAAGTGTTTTAAAAAAGTTTATATAGTATCCCTAACTATTATGTTTAATCTCGGAACAAAATGGGTAAGTAAAAATAGGTTTAAAGTAATTTAGGCTCCGGTTGGCCCGACATCGGCCATGTGAGATCGGCCATATGGCCGATCTCCCGATGGACTGTGATTTTGGGGCTAGATGGCCGATCACGTGTTGTGTCTTGGCATGTGCTGGCCAAACGGGCTGGTGGCTCGACATGTCTGTGCGCGATTGGCCATGTGCAATTGGCCGGATGGCCGATCTCGTGCCCTCCAGAACTGTCGTTGGCCAATTTTTTCTCTTTGTCCTGTCTAACTTATCGCTGTCCTTAAAATGAACAAAAATGTATGCAAGATGCAGAAATGATGCACTAACCTATACAATACAATGCTAAATGCCAATGATTGGAAATGAGTGGATAAATTGCCTAAAATGCTAATGAAAACACGAAAAAGGGTGGTGAAATACATGGTGAAACAATGCAAAACCATGGTTATCAACACGAAAGGGCTCAATGCTAGTAAACTAGGAACCAACTCGGGAAATCCCTATCGGGTATCGTAAGTTATCTGAAACAGTGTATGTAAGCTCGAAAAAATCAATGGAGAACTATACCTTTAGTCATGAAACATGATGGGTTTTAAGTTTTAATCCCTAATACAATACCAAGTGTAAAGCAAATCAAGTGTAGAGCAAATCCCTGATGGCCGATCTCGTGATTGGCAATGAGTTTGTGCAGGTTTTCTTGAGATCTACAATGGTGATATCGGCCTCATGGCCAATCTCGTGATGGGCAATGAGTTTTTGCAGGTTGGCTTGATATCGGCCAGGCTGAGATCAGCCCCATGACCGATCTCGTGATAGGCAATGAGTTTTTACAGGTTGACTTGAGATCGGCATGGCTGAGATCGTCCATGAGGCCGATCTCGTGATGGGCAGGAAGTTGGCTTGAGATTAGCTAGGGTGAGATCGGCATGATGGCCGATCTTATGATGGGCATAGAGTTGGCTTGAGTTGGCTTGTGATCGGCCAAGCTGAGATCGTCCTGATGGTCGATCTCAGACTAGGCTGGAAGTTGGCTTGAGTTCGGCAAGGCTGAGTTCCGCGTGATGGATGATCTCGTGGCTTCCAGGAGAATCCATGGCCAGTTCTTGTCCCTTGATCTCGTGTTACTTCTTGTCTCTTGATCTCGTCTTATTTCTTGTTGTACCTAAAAATATCAAAAAAGTATAGAAGATGCAAAAATGCATGTTCTAACCTATATAATGAAATACTAAATGCAAATGAATGTGAATGGATAGATAAAATGTTAATGAAAATAAGAAAAGTGTGGTGAAATACATGGTGAAACAATACAAAAACCACGATTATCAAAACACCAAAAAATTAAAGGAATATTATCACTAAACACTATCAACAATCAAATTGCATATTGAAGAAATATTATCACTAAACACTATCAACAATCAAATTGCATATTGAAGAAATATTATCACTAAACACTATCAACAATCAAATTGCATAAAGTCTTGATCCGAGTTGGCAGTTCGGCTCATGAGTGCAGCCACCACTTCACTTTACCAACGTATTCAGTTAATGTTTTCGTCAACACATCAGGGCTGACAGCCCTAAAAACGTTGTGCCAAACAAAGCGTAGTTGAAAAAGTACATATTCTCTATTCGTGCATTCATTACTAACATACTCTTATATGATCAAACCGATCTCCTAAAGCCAAGCCCAGCTCGCATAACATCGAGCTACAATCTATACAATAAAAAAGTTAAGTAATAAAAAAAGCAGAGATCAAAGAGAACTTATGTCGTATTGTTCGGCTGAGAAATTTTAATTATGGTTTTATACAATTTATAGTTCTAAGTTGAACACTTGGCCTTTTAAAAAAAGAATCCAAAAGCGAAACTCATTGGCCGAATTGATAATTGTTAAAACGACTATTAAGAAAATAACGATTAAATTCTATACTTTGGTCAAAAGAGATTTAAAGCAAATAAAGCAGTGGATAAAGAATTCCAGGCAGACAAGTCCAAACATAACAATCCCTAAAAGATAATAAATGAAGAAAAAGAGGAACAAAAGAGATTGGTTCAGTCTTTGGGCTCTTCACTTGCACCTGCCGAACTGGTCGTGCCAAACGCCACTAGGTTCGACCTGAACTCATCGAACAGGACATGCACTTTGGGAGGAACAACGACGAAACTCTCAGCAGTCTGAGGAAAAGTCTTGATAAAAAAATCGAACACCTCTACAGTCACGAGCTCAGCCTCAAACTTAGCTTCCTGAGCCTTCAAGTTGTCAAGTTCGGTTACAATGTCCGTTATCTCCTTTTTGAAGATCAGGTAGAGCATCTCGAGATTGGCACTAACCTCTTGAAGTAATATCAAATAGTCGAACTCGACGTCCTTCAGCTTGAACTTCTCTCTGAAGTAATATATTTTTAACCAATTTGCGCTTACCAGCGCACATTGCGTTACGTATATCTTCAAATCGAGTGGCGGTCATCTAACTCAGAAATCTTTTAGGCTCTACAATCTCACCTGAGGAAAAATCTTGAAATTTATCTAGCTCCAACAACTCGTTTGTTGCAATCCGGAACTTCTCCCCAAGTCCTCCTCTGTGTTCTCAAAGTCCCTTATCTATAGATCTTTTTCGCCGTTTGACTTCTTAAGATTCGCGTTCTTACACTGAAGTTCCTAGAGTTCCGAAGTTAGGCTGTGGACCACCTTTTGCACCTTCTCCAGCTCTTCCACCTTAGGAGCATCCTTGAGTCTCTACTCGAATGATCCGACCATCCTATTGGCCACAAACATTAGCCGTAAACATTGGCCGCAAACATCATCTGCATGGCAGAGATAAATAGTAAAGACCAAAAGCGCAACAGGAACTAGTTGAGTGATCTCAAAAATGAAGTACGTGTCCAAGCCTGGCAGCCATTTCGATGTGGCTTGCCTTTCCGTCATGTTTTTAATGGAAGGAATGGAACACCTAGGGGCCTTGAGATGTGATACAAGCTTGGGATCGTGGCCGTGTTGCTCTCGGACCGGGTGCAAAGAGTTTGAGCGAGAAACTCGGCCTGAAGCTTCTTATGATAGTTTTTGTGAGTGTTTGAGATGGTGGGGTGAAGTAAACCACACGAGATGTGAGAGGTCTCGTGATAAATCACAACTCTAACTCTAGAAGTTCGGATCTCAACTAGGTTTAGAGAATTCAAGAGAGATTTGTGCGCAAAGACTCTTTAAAAGAAAATTCGATTCTTTAATGATATGAGGCAAAAATTTGTGGAACTACAATGCTGAATGAGCCTTATTAATATGCTCAGCAACCTTGACCTTTTAGGGTAGACTCACAAAAGAAAATGGAAAAGATACAAAAGTGAACAAAAGAAAATTACAACAAATGGAAATAATCAAAAAGTAATCTAGTTAATGATCATCTCCTTTCACCCCTTGTTGGCATGAGTCACGTACTACCCGGTCCTTTTCTCTAGATTCTATATGATCTTCTGGTGTAGCTTCTTGACAAATTCTGTCTTTACTCCCTGTTAAAATTGGTTATCTTAGCTGGTGGTAGTGGGGTTTTCTCCAAGGACGTTTGAGGATTGAAACCATAGACAACTTCAAAAGGTGTCTTCTTGGTGGCTGATTGCACGACCGTGTTGTAGGAAAATTATATGAATGGCACACTCTACCCATGTCTTGAGGTTCTTCCCAAGTGTTGTTCTGAAAAGAGTAGATAAGGTCCGGTTGACCATCTCAGTTTGGCCATCGGTTTGAGGGTGTGATGAGGGCATCAGATCGTCTGGCCGGCCAGGAGACCAGAATGGCCGACCAGAATGCTTGCCCGAGACAGCCGGCCCAAGCGGTACCGCCGGCCCTACGACCAGCCGGGCCGGACCGATCAACATTTCCGGCAGAGAGGCCCAAACCTCTAGCCCAACTAGCGGCGACGTGGATGACACCGCCGACCCAATTGGTGATGCCGCCGGCTCCGAAATCAACCTGGCCAGCTCCGATGACAACTCGGCCAGCTCCTCGCATAGTCCAGCCGATCCAGCCGATTGCACCACCATTTCCACATCAACACAAGGGGATTCATATCAGCTAAGCTACCAGCTTCAAGGCATGAACCTTGATGAGGACATCAGGTCGTACATCCAGCCAGGAGACCAGCCTGGCCGACCAGGAAGCTTGCCCGAGACAGCCGGGCAATCTGGCATGCCTGCCGGTCCAAGCAGTACCGCCGGACCCTCGACCAATAGGACCAGAGCAACCAGCATTGCCGGCGGAGAGGCCCAAGCTTCCGGCACACTTGGTGGGGACGTGAATGACACCGCCGGTCCCCTTGGTGATGCCACCAACTCCGGGATCAACTTGGCCGGTCCTGAAGGCATTCCGGCCAGTACCTCGCACAGTCCAGCCGGTACAGCCAATCCAGCCGAGTGCACGAGCAATCCAACTTCCACACAAGGAAACTCGAACCATATAAGCTACCAGCTTCAGGACATGCATCTAGAGGAAGTATCCACACCAGTAGTGCCACCAGGAGCAATGACAAGAAGCAGATCAAGGGCACTCTTCCACAAATTCAGCCTATGGGTTGACAAGCTCCTAGAGGAAGATCGACTAAGGACAATGGCCAGAAGTGCAAAGTAGAGTCCAATGGCTTCTCAACAACACAAGGGACATCAGAGACTTGGGCTTTAGTGGCAAGAGAGGTCAGGGCCCAAAGATTCTTAACCCTACTCCAAGTCGAAGACTAGGAGCAAGGCGCGTGCATGCCACAAGGACGGCCACCTTCCATTTCTTGGCCATGAGGTAAGTTAAGGTAAGTTTCAATTTGAATATATGCCTCTTTCTGTTTTTCAGGGTAGGATCTAGATGCTTTACATTTTTGAGTCAAGAACATTTTAGGAATATGTCCTTTTTCGGTTATGCACTTTTGTATCTTTTCCTTTTGTGCAGTTTTGTAAACTTTCCTTTTCTTTGTTTGAGTCGACCCTAGCAGGTCAAGCTGTCGAGCATATTAATAAAGCTCCTTCCAGCATTGTAGTTTGACAACCTTTTTGATATTAATAAAGATAGAAATTTTTCCCCAACAAGTTATTCTCTCAAGAGACTTGTGCCCTTAGAACCTAGTTGAGACCAGCCCTCCTAGCTCTAAGTTTGTGATTTATCACGAGGTTCATCACCCCTCGTGTGGTTCACTTCACTTTTCCATCGAATACCAACCCAAAAACCCCTATCCAAGAAGTCTAAGGTCGAGTTTCTCACCTACACTTCTCCAAACAGCCCACACGCATACATCCTTGAATCAAGGCTTGTATCATTTTGGTATCAGAGCTTAAAGCTCCTAAACCAGGTTGTTTCTATCCTTTTGCTTGTTTTGTTTTTAGTTCTTGCATTAGTTTAAGTCGCATTCAAGAAAAATCAAAAAAATAACATCAAACTCCAAACCGAGTGCATCTAGTCTTCTACGTGTATCACTAGGGTTTAGATTTACTTTTGCATTGACATTCACGTTTTTCCTTTTGTTTAAATCATATTTCCTTTATTTTTAAGTTAAATTAAAAAGAAAAGAAAAAGAAAATAGAAAGAATACTAAGGGAATTCGAATTGGACAGCTAGTACAAGTTGTCAAGAAAGTTTCCTTTTTCTCAAATCTTCACATTTTTGAATTTCCAATTCCTAGATTTTTTTCTTTTTTGCAGATTTTCGAATCCTTATAAAAAGAAAACCCTCCTAATAATTTAGGAGCATCCTAACTTGTCTTCTTTCTTTGTAGCACACAATGGCAGAAGAAAATAGAGAAGCAACCGAAGCAATGATGGCCATGTTCACCACACTCCAAACACAACTCGCATCCATAGGCGAGAGGTTGGAGCGCGTGGAAAGACCGGTGAGATTCCAGGCCATAAGGCACGTGAGAGCTGAGCAAGACCGTCCTGAGGGTCCTGAGCACCTTAGGACACGGCACGAACAGGAGGAACCCCAGCCAGATGGAGATGAGGACACACAACCTCATAACTATCACCACAGGCCGAGAGGACCTCCACGGCAACCAGAGGCAGAAGATGATGGCTTTGAGCCATATGGTCTTCACCAGAGACCAAGAATGCCTCCTAGACATCATGAGGATGGAGATGAACACACCTACAACCAGGTAAATCATCCTGATGTTAAGCTAACTCCTCCTAGTTTTGCAGGAAAAGTAGACCCCGAGGCTTACCTAGATTGGGAGAGAAGAATGGATCATATCTTTGATCATTACAACAACCCAGGACCTAGGAGAGTCTCAATGGCAGTAGCAAAACTCACGGACAATGCCCTCATCTGGTGGGATCGTGAGGTATCTGACAGAAGGAGGAAGAGAATGAGACCCGTAGACTCATGGGTCGACATGAAAGACCTCATGCAACAAAGGTTTGTTCCACCTTACTTTCATAGAGATTTGCAACGTCGTTTTCGTACTCTTAAGTAGGGTACCAGATCAGTAGAGGAGTACTATGAAGAGTTCGAGAAGCTAAGGAACAGATTGGAGCTCAATGATGATGAAGAAGCATTGATGGCACAATTCTTGGATGGACTCCAAGAAAGGATCAGCCGCAAAGTGGAAAGGCAAATATACAATGACTTCAAAGACTTGTTCCACCTATCTGTCCAGGCTGAGCAGCACATCAAACGTAAGAGCCAAGACATCCACAGCAAGCCTAAGACACCTTGGGCACCAAGCAACATGCCCAAGCCCGTAGACAATGGCAAGAGCATAGAGATCGAGTCAAGGTTCAAGAGCAAGCCTCCTGAACCCACCCGTGACCAGAGAGAGCCTGGTAAGTCTTCTAACCCTCAAAGATCACGTGACATAACTTGTTTCAAGTGCAGGGGACGTGGACACATCTCAAGGGAGTGCCCAAACAACCGAGTCATGCTGATTACGGAGGCAGGAGAGTATGAGTCCCAAGATGAAGAGGACTATGAGCCAGAGGAAGAGTATGGTGACATTGAGTACCCTGATGTGGGGGAAGTGCTGGTCACTAGACGTATCCTCAGTGCAATGGGGGATCCTTTCAGAGACCATCCAAAGGGAGAACATCTTCCACAGCCGTTGCACCATCAAGGGCAAGGTATGTAACCTCATCATAGATGGTGGTTCTTGCACTAACGTTGCTAGTCCATATATGGTTGATAAGCTAGGTCTAGAGAAGACAAGGCATCCTCGACCATATAGACTGAGATGGTTGGATGATAAAGTGGAGCTCAAGATCCATGAGCAAGTCACTGTGCCATTCAGTGTGGGCAAGTACCAAGACCAAGTCGTGTGCGACGTGGTGCCCATGCAAGCTGGCCATCTTCTACTAGGAAGACCATGGCAGTTTCACAAAGAGACCAGGCATGATGGCCGAACCAATCTCTACAATTTTGTGCATGACAAGAGAAAGGTCAGCTTGGCTCCTCTTACACCTGCCCAGGTACATGAGCTGCAACTCCAAATGAGTAAGGAAAAGATACTTATCAAGTCTAATTTTCTTATTCAACCAAGCCATGTCCGGAGAGCTTTAGCCTCGAAGGATTTAATGTTACTAATGGTTTTCAAGGAAGTTTTGAGTATAGAACAGGGACAGGTAGAGCTACCTCCTGAAGTAGCAACTCTCCTCAACAAGTTCCAGGATGTATTTCCAGAGGAGATACCAGCAGGCTTGCCTCCTTTACGTGGCATAGAACACCAGATTGATCTAGTGCCCGGAGCAGCCCTGCCCAACCGGCCAGCCTACCGGATGAGTCCAGAGGAGTCCAAGGAGCTTGAGAAGCAAGTCAAGGAGCTCCTGGAGAAAGGCTATGTTCGAGAGAGCCTCAGTCCATGTGCCGTACCAGTGCTACTAGTGCCCAAGAAGGATGGGACTTGGCGCATGTGCGTGGATTGCCGAGCAATCAACAACATCACAGTCAAGTACCAGCATCCAATACCACGGCTGGATGACATGCTAGATGAGCTGAGTGGAGCCACGGTCTTCTCTAAGATAGACCTCAAGAGTGGATACCACCAGGTCAGGATGAAAGAAGGTGATGAATGGAAGACTGCTTTCAAGAAAAAGCAAGGGCTCTACGAGTGGACAGTCATGCCATTTGGCTTGACTAATGCCCCAAGCACCTTCATGCGCCTTATGAACCAAGTTCTTAGGGCGTACATCAGTAAGTTTGTAGTAGTTTACTTTGATGACATCTTGGTTTATAGTAAGTGCCTACGGGAACACCTCACACATCTTGAGATGGTACTTAAAACCCTTCGACAAGAAGAGCTTTATGCCAATCTCAAGAAGTGCACCTTTTCTACTGATAAGCTCGTCTTTTTAGGTTTTGTTTTAAGTTCACAGGGCCTACAGGTTGATGAAGAGAAGATTGGAGCCATACAAGAGTGGCCAACACCAGGCAACATCAGCCAAGTAAGGAGCTTCCACAGACTGGCCAGCTTCTATAGGAGATTCGTGCCCAACTTCAGCAGTATTGCCTCACCACTGACGGCTGTAGTGAAGAAGAACGTGGGATTCAACTGGGGAGAAGCTCAGGAGAAGGCATTCAAGGCCTTGAAGGACAGCCTTACACATGCACCAGTGCTAGTCCTGCCCGACTTCAACAAGACGTTTGAAGTGGAGTGTGATGCCTCTGGAATAGGCATAGGAGCAGTGCTAATCCAAGGAGGGAGACCAGTGGCATACTTCAGTGAGAAGCTAGGTGGTGCCTCACTGAACTACCCCACTTATGACAAGGAGCTTTATGCCCTTGTCCGAGCATTGGAGACTTGGCAGCATTACTTGCTGTCCAAGGAGTTTGTGATCCACACTGATCACGAGACTCTCAAACACCTCAGAGGGCAAACCAATCTCAAGAGGAGACATGCCAGGTGGATGGAGTTCATAGAGACCTTCCCGTACGTCATCAAGTACAAGAAGGGTAAAGACAATGTGGTAGCCGATGCACTATCAAGGAGGTTTGCCTTGATATCAACCATGGAGGCAAAGGTCCTAGGATTCGAGCACATCAAGGACCTATACAAGGATGATCCTGACTTTGCTGAGAGCTACAAGGAGTGTGGCACAGGGAGTCATGGCAAGTTCTACATCCATGAGGGATTCTTGTTCCGAGAAAGAAGGCTGTGCATACCACAAGGATCATTAAGGGAGCTTATCATCCGAGAAGCTCATGGAGGAGGACTCATGGGCCACTTTGGTGTCGACAAGACTCTAGCAGTGGTCAAGGAGCACTTCTACTGGCCACACATCAAGAGGACAGTAGAAGCTCATTGTGCAAGATGCATCACTTGCAAGAAGGCAAAGTCCCGAGTGCAACCTCACGGGTTGTATCTCCCACTGCCCATACCCACACATCCATGGGTGGACATCTCGATGGACTTTGTTCTAGGTCTGCCAAGATCAACCACAAAGATGCAATCTTTGTAGTGGTGGACAGATTCTCCAAGATGGCACACTTCATTCCATGTGCCAATGTCAATGATGCCACACAAACAGCTGAGCTGTTCTTTAGGGAGATAGTACGGCTTCATGGAGTGCCAAGGACAATCGTATCAGACAGGGACACCAAGTTCCTCAGCCATTTCTGGAGGACCCTTTGGAGAAAGCTAGGCACGAAGCTACTCTTCTCTACCACCTGCCATCCTCAAACCGATGGCCAAACTGAAGTTGTCAACAGGCCAAACTGAAGTTGTCAACAGGACACTATCAACTCTTCTCAGGACTACACTAGGGAAGAACCTAAAGACTTGGGTGGAGTGCCTGCCATTCATAGAGTTCGCTTACACTAGGGAAGAACCTAAAGACTTGGGGACGTGGATGACACCGCCGGTCCCCTTGGTGATGCCACCAACTCCGGGATCAACTTGGCCGGTCCTGAAGGCATTCCGGCCAGTACCTCGCACAGTCCAGCCGGTACAGCCAATCCAGCCGAGTGCACGAGCAATTCAACTTCCACACAAGGAAACTCGGACCAGATAAGCTACCAGCTTCAGGACATGCATCTAGAGGAAGTATCCACACCAGTAGTGCCACCAGGAGCAATGACAAGAAGCAGATCAAGGGCACTCTTCCACAAATTCAGCCTATGGGTTGACAAGCTCCTAGAGGAAGATCAACTAAGGACAATAGGCCAGAAGTGCAAAGTAGAGTCCAATGGCTTCTCAAAAACACAAGGGACATCAGAGACTTGGGCTTTAGTGGCAAGAGAGGTCAGGTGATACAAGCCTTGATTCAAGGATGTATGCGCGTGGGCTGTTTGTAGAAGATTAGGTGAGAAACTCAACCTTAGGCTTCTGGATAGGGGTTTTCTGGTTGGTAAACGATGGAAGGGTGAAGTGAACCACACGAGGGGTGATGAAACTCGTGATAAATCACAAACTTAGAGCTAGGAGGGCTGGTCTCAACTAGGTTCTAAGCGCACAAGATTCTTAGAGAGAAAACTTGTAGGGAAAAAGTTCTACTTTATTAATAATCAAAAAGGTTGTCGAACTACAATGCTGGAAGGAGCTTTATTAATATGCTCGACAGCTTGACCCTATTCCTAAAATGTTCTTGACTCAAAATGTAAAGCAACTAGATCCTACCCTGCAAAACAGAAAGAGGCATATATTCGAATGTAAACTTACCTTAACTCACCTCACGGCCAAGAAATGGAAGGTGGCCGTCCTTGTGGCA